>JANHGN010000405.1:0-47201 GCA_024605025.1 Megaceryle maxima | reverse complement strand
TGCTATTAATATCTGACAAGTTACACAAACCACTAAAGACTGTAACAGTGTAAGGATATGAAAATTTTTCCTTCAGTTTCAGCATTTCCTCTTCAGAAATTGTCAGCAAAGTTACTACATCTGTTATATAAATTATAATAATTTTATTTGGTAGTATTGTAACACTCTAATTACAATTTACTCACTGCTCATTTGAAAAAAAAAAAAAAAAGACACACAACCCTGTTTCTCAGAAATACCATTTTTAGATCAGCTGATCTGCCCCTCTTCTCCTGTAGCACATAAAGCCTTTGTCAGGAGCCACGTAAAGAAATTAAAGTATTCCCTTTACAAAGAGAGTCAACTAAATTAATTCGGTGTTATACGATTTGGAGACTTCAGTATCCAAGAGCTACAACAAGACAGAGGAGAAGCTAGAGGTACAACCACAAGAACCCCCCAGCCACTGCAAAGACCACTGAGAGACCCCTCCCCTTGAATGGTGACATGGAGCTTATTATCCTGGTTGCCATTACAGTCTTCCTGAAGCTGAGCAGAGCTAGACTGTCTTTGAGCATTTCCCAAGCATCAAGGGTACTTCTGCAGAAATATCTCCACAGCATTGCAGTGTGGTTCCTCCTGGTGTTGCCATTCCCATTGCATAATTAAAGCCACCGATATGAAACATTTATAAGCATAATTGTACAGTCACCTGGAAAGTGTGACCTCCAATACCTGTCTGAAATCAGAGGTATCATTTCAGTAACCGAAACAGAAGGGGGTTTGTGTTGTTCTTCAATATTCAAAGGATGTTAAATATCCTTTGATTGAAGATAGCAATTTTCTGATAAACTACTCGCTTACTTCTCACTTAATTTTTGCTGTTAGGAGAAAATGGCTGTTAAAAGCCTTGACAATTACTTCTTTATATTCATTTAAATAGATATAATTTTATATTTTTATTTATTTACATAAAGAATACATAGATCTTATAGAAGACTAATTTACTCATTATATACATCTTCCATTATAAATATCCTTACAAAATACCTTCAAGTCATAAAAACATGCGTAAGAATATCAGAATAGTGTATCAGAAATGGTGTGGCCAGCAGGACTACAGAAGAGACTATCTCCCTGTACTTGGCACTGCTGAGGCTGCACCTTAAGTACTGTGTTCTGTTTTGGGTCCCTCAGTACAAGACAGACATTGAGGTGCTGAAGTGTGTCCAAAGAAGGGCAACAAAGCTGGTGAAGGATCTAGAGCACAAGTCCCATGAGGAGAGGCCAAAGGAATTGGGGTTTAGTCTGGGGAAAAGGAGGCTGAGGGGAAACCCTATCACTCTCTACAATTACCTGAAAGGAGGTTGTAGCAAGGTGGAGGTCAGTCTGTTCTCCCAAGTAACAAGCAATAGAACGAGGAAATGGCCTCAAGTTGCCCCAGGGGAGGTATAGGTTGACCATTAGGAAAAATTTCTTCACCAAAAGGGTTGTAAAGCACTGGAACAGGCTGCCCAGGGAAGTGGTGACCTCACCATCCCTGGAGGTATTGAAATGACATGTAGATGTAGCACTTCAGCATATGGTACAGTGCTAGGTTAATGGTGGTACTCTGATTTTAAGTATCTTTTCCAACCTAAATGGTTCTATGATTCTGTGATTCACTTCTCTGAAATTATTATACAATACAGAATTTGTCCACATTTTCCTAAAATAGACTTAAATTAAGAGTCTTACCTTTCATTTCACAGCACCTTAGCAATCATCCAAACCAAACCAATTGAAAGACTAATTTAACTATTGTGTTCTAGGATTGTATGTGCAACTTAAGTCAGTGGTTACCTGATTAGGAAGTGTTCTTTCTCTCCCCAGTGTGCATACCTTGTAGAAATTATTCATGTTAGACATGAAACCAACTTTGGTAGTACATGGGTTTTCTTTTACTGCTCCCCTCCTTCCACAATTACAGCTAAAAGCCTCGTCCTGTGTCCCCAGTGAAACACTGTTGTTAGTAACAAAAGCTATGGCTTCACAGATGGGAAAAGTACAGGGAAATGGACTTGTCTGTACACGCTGAATTGTTTCTTCTCTGCAGCACCAGAAGTGTGGCTTTGGAACATAATGCAGGTGGCTATTCTGGGTCTGCTTCTGAGCATGTGAAAATGCAATTGTATCTTTTAATTTCCCACACGAAGCCTTATCAACTGTCCATGAATAACGATTGATGGCAAATTTAACCCCTCTCCAGACCTGTAGGTAGGTTGAGGGGTTTTGGGAAAGAGGAAAGTAATTTTGTTTCTCTCATCCATTTCATTCCCACTTCGACATCGTATTCATAATGTAGGTGTAGTCTCATCTTCACCTTCTCACAAAGAACTAACTTTTCAAGGCTGTAATGCCACTCTTGAGCCAGCCAGGAGAGGGTGCTGGAGAACAGTCTGCCAAACAGCTCCCTGGGTACTTCAGTTCCTCAAAATGCAAACCAACATCCATTAAAGTTATTCTGCTTTTCTGTTACCTCATCTCTTTACTTAATTCCCTTGCTAATTCAGATTTCTTTCCACCCACTCTATCCCTTTCAAATGGCATATTACAATCAACAGTTACCACTGGTGACAACTGTGCAAGATCTCAGCTTTGAAAAGGGATGCAAGAGGTTAAGACTGAAGCTGCATCCCAAGGAGTCAACTGAACATGCCAGGAAACAGTCCCTGGCACAAGGGCTGGCTGGCACAGACACAGCCCTGTTACTAACCTCCCAGGCAGCAACAATCCCTGCCGCAGTCTGAAGGGCAACTGGGGTGAAGAGCCTAAAGAGGCAGATTTTATTCTGGTAATATGCACCAACATTCAACTGGGAGCCAGCCACAGTGCTGGTCTTATGTCAACTCCCCCCTAGTTTGAACAGAAATGGTCATTTTTGTACAAACTATCTGTAAGAATCCAGAGGAATGGGAGATGACTAAAAGCCAATGTGGATTAGTGAAGAATAAATCATGTCAAGACAATATAAATTCCTTTGTGACAGCCTGTGGGTAAGAGAGAAACAGATGAAGTCATATATTTTGATTTTAGTACTTCTTCTGACACTACTGACAGTGCATTTTTAAAGCAAACTAGGGACACATGATAGAGATTAAAATATTCACTGACTGGGTGCAAAACTAGTTACAAAATCTTATCATGAGGACAGTTATCAATGGTTCACTGTAAAACTTAAGTAGGGTCCTCAGGGATCCACCCTGGGTCTGGCAAGCAGTTCCATTAACAGCCTGCATGATGAAATATCTAATATATTATTAATGTGAAGACAACTTCAAGCTGAATGGGGCTATCAGTGCTTTGAAGAATGCTTAGAATTTAAAGTCATCTTAACAAATCATATCATCTTAGTATAACAGGATGATTTTCTAGAAAGGATAAATGAAAAATAAAGGAGGGATAATGAGCTGAACAGAATGAGGAAGAACTTGTTAGGTGGCAGTTCTGCAATAAAGGATCAGGACTGCTGTGAAACACAATCTAACTCTGCTGTAATATGAACAGAAAACACACATGACAGTTTCTATAGATGCTAAGTGTGAAATACTTCTTCATCTCACAGGGACACAACTGGGATAGCACATCCAGATTGGGATGCCACTTAGAGCTGCTGTAGATGTGCTGGGGACTACAAGACCTTCAAACAAAGTTTGCACAAAATACAAGTGTTTGGCATACATGAGAGTTAAGCAGAAACAAACAACATTGAAGAACATAAAGAGCTACTACAAAGACAAAAAGGGCACAATTCCTCTTGGCTCTGGGGGAGAGGACAAGTAGCAATGAGTTTAACACTTTAGCACAGAAAGTTCACACCAAACACCTAGTAAAGATAATTAAGAGTGGCAGAATAATTTAGTTGGAGAGATTAGGGAAATCACTGCTGGAGGTTTAAGTGCAACTTAGACATATATCCTCCAGAAAGAAACATAGGTATACTTAAAACTCTTACTACTAGAATAATTTCAATTATGATTTACAGAGAACGATATTTATTATTTTACATATTCAACAAATGATAAAACCAGATGTCATTTGTATCGGGAAGGAACTTGATTTGTTATGTGCAGTGACAGAAAGTCTGAGCATCTCCAGATGAGCTCATGCCTGTGCCTTTACACAGCCCTGGGGAATGCACATGCACACACTGCCTGCAGAATCAAGGCCTCTCTATCCAGCATCCCTATTAGAAGCAATAGGATAAGATACATTTGTCATGTTCTAAGTGGTATAGATGGTATTTCTAATTATTGCAAAAACAATTATATTTGCCAAGTTCCAGAACCTGCAAAAGAATGATAAAAAAGTCATGTTATTAGAAACATTATATGAACTCCCATGAAAGCTTCCTGATTCCAGAATAAGGTACAATTCTTCATTCCATAGAGCAAAAGCAAATTCAGATTTATAATCTCACCATTATTTTAAATATCAAATGAGGTCAAATTCTTTAACCTAAAAGCATTTTCTGAATGGGAAAAATTCCAAGAATTATTTCACATTGTTCATTTCATTTTCTAGCCAAACTGATAACTGAATAGTGGCTTCTCACAAGGAGCTGAAGGTCTTCAGTAAAAGCTGGAATAAGTGATCATTAAGAAAAGTTAAAGTTGTCACCTCACCTAAGAGCTATGAAAAAGCCAGGTAGCACGAACAACATTTGGGGTTCATTGCAATATGAATCCAGTAAGAGATGTAATTACTTTTTCCTAAGGCTACAGAACATGAGTTTCTAACTGGAGAAGAATTAACACCACCTCTGCTGATGCTGTTACTTGCCTGTCATTGAAAGTGGACCTTGTCAGTGGATGTTTCCACCCTACATGCACCAAAAAAATTGCTTCAAAAAACCCCCAAATGTTCCTATCTTACACTAAAACAAAGTTCAAGTTTGTGAACTAATGTCCCTTACACACTGAAGCAGAAGATAGAATTTTACCAAATGGCATGGTATCAGTCACAGGATAGAAAAAAGCAAATATCTTACAAAACCAGATGGGAAGCCTGTCATGGCATCAATATGGAACAAGCACATATACCCAGAATAAAGGATAACGAGTTGCTAATATCATCAGTCAAGCTACAGAACTAATGGTCATTTTCATGCATGCTTCTCTATTTTTAACATTCCTAAGTCTAAAAAGTTCTACAGCATGAAATGTGCTTCTCAATGTCATCTTAACAGTTTGTTGTGCCCTTTAATTTATGAAAGATGGCACCAGCTTCAACCTGCAAAAAAAGAAATCTCTACCCTCTTCAAGAGCTGTACGTCATTAACTATTTTAATACACTGCACAGGGAGTTGGCAGATAAAAGCACTGTTAAAGATGTATATTTCAGTGAAGTCATTAAATGCTTAGATCATGCACCAAAGCACCAATAAAAGCTAGTGTGATTTTAAAAGTCAGCTGAGGTTATGGAAGAAACTTAGTTTAGACTAACTTTAGAAAACAAATGAAGCAAAAAGGTCCACAGAGCAAGGAAATCTTTTCTCAGTTCTCTTACTGCTTGAAAATAGGATCAATTAAAAACTAGTAGAATATTATTAATAAAGCAGGACTACGAGGTTGAAGTTTGCATTGCAGTTTTTGTGAACAATGTTAATGCTTGATTCACTTTCAAAGCTGAAGCTTCACCTTATATTCAGTATATACTCATGATTTACTCTGTCACAAGAAGACTGTACTAGGGATAAGATGCGCAAGGCAACCCTGAAAATGTACTGAATGATTTGCTAGGTAATGCAAAAAAAAATACTCAAATTCAGGAACTTTTGGTGGGATTAGATGAGGGCAGAAGTGGGGGTGGTGTGTTAGTGACATGTAGATATTTGACTAATTGTAGACTATGAGAAACAAGTTTGGTGAGGTACAACATGTTCAAATGTATTATACTTGAGGCTACAAATAAACAAATATGCAGACTTTTGAAAAATATAAACCCCTTGCAATATTTGTATTCCTGTTGAAACACTGCTAAAATTGAGTATTTGTGAAGATTTCCAGTCAGCAAAACCAAAAGGTTCCTTAGAGGTTGAATTCAGCTCTGGAATCAAAACCGTTGACAATGTGTTCTGACAGACTACAAAGATAAAGTCATCCCTCGTTATCAAGCTCTGTATTCTCCAGTCACATCCAGTTTCATCTGCTGCAATGCAGAAGGGAGATTCTCAGGAGGTTGAGGTCAGGTTACAGACACAGAGTGCTCAAAAAAGCACTGGAGTGTCTAATGAGAAATTGCATAAAGGGCCCTGAGCCAGGAGTATGTGATCCCAGACCCGTTGAGCACCTATTTTTCTTAAGTAAGCATACAAAACTTAGCATCTTTTGGCAGGAGCACATAAGAAGTTACTAGTTTTGACACATGCACTCCTCACCTGATGTTTTTAAGTATGTAGAACATTACCACTTCAGCATGTCCACTGAAATCCATTTAAAGATTTATAAATGTTATAACATAACTAGGCACAATCCAAACAGTAATCCCCTTTTTACTTCTTTGTTGCAAATAGCAGATGTATTACACCATAGGTTTACCAAATTAAAAGTAGAAAATGAGTCTGTATGCATATAGGATCAGAGGGGCCAACCAGTG
Organism: Megaceryle maxima; assembly: GCA_024605025.1. Taxonomy (NCBI): domain Eukaryota; kingdom Metazoa; phylum Chordata; class Aves; order Coraciiformes; family Cerylidae; genus Megaceryle; species Megaceryle maxima. The sequence goes on along the minus strand of JANHGN010000405.1, from coordinate 40,586 downwards.
TTTAAACTGTGATGAAAATTAAATTCTGAAATAACAACAGGGTTTCTAAATATTCCCAAATAGGATTAAGAAACAGATCTGGTATTCAGATTCATTTTTCCTTATAAAAAATCCTTAGAACTTCAGTCTGTATTAGATATTTGTATAAACAGATCATGATTAATGACTTTTTAGCCAGATGATTGCTAGCCTTCTTCATGGATGTACCATTTAAAAACCAATGGTGACAGGAATATGCAAGTCCGTTCTTTCTATTTAGTGTTACTTTCACAGTGAAACTAATATAATTGTTTGGCACAGCTTGTGGCATTTGCTTACAGTAGGTTTCAGCAGACTGTATTTCATTTTGTCACAAGTTCTCTCTCGAGTCAAGGCTAGAAGTATGTTTCTTTTAACTCTGCTGATACCATAAAAAAACCCTGGGTGTTATCTGAGTATTGTTTATGCAGATTTTAAGTTTTAAGTTATCTTCCAACAGCGATATCATTTTAATACTGGATTGAGGCCAGATCCTGCAGACTTGCCAATGCCTAACTGCTGATTAATTGAATGGCAGTCCTTCTTGCACCAGGCGGCTCATGCATTTGAGGGATCATGTGTTGATGTGGGTTAAATTTGCATTCCATGAAGATTCAAGACCAGTGCTTAGAATGGGTTGTGTGGGTAATTACAGTAAACAGTAATCATAGTCTCTCACACTGGCCTATAAAATCTCTGTATTAAAGATATCCAGGAAAATACACTTTTACAAAGGAAAAAAATGAACAATTTTGAAACAAAGAGGTTGAGTATCTATTGAATCTGCATAAAAAAACCCCACTGATCATTTGATATCTAGAGTAATACATCAACATACAAGGAAATCAGGAAAATAAATGTGTAAAATAGGTAATTTTTAATAACAGATGTTTTTACTAATGAGGACTTAGAATCTTCTGAAATTCCTATCACTACTGGGTGCACAATAATTGTATTCATTTTAAGTTAATCTTAGCATCTTGAAGAATTTCTCAGTAGATGATTTCCAAAGCTTAGCCTTTACTTCAGGTAGAAACTGCAAGGCATGACATAACCTTTCAGTTATGCTGGTAATTATAGATATACTAAGACTATGTGATTTACACTCAGCTGAAGCTTGCCCAGTACCTGCTTTGCTCTGCAGCAAAGTCAGCTCTGCCAGGTAGCTCTGTACCAAGCACAGCTCCTGCAGCAAACACAATATGGAATCCATTCTGACCAGCTTCCTCCTTGTCCTCTACACTTACACAGACCCCTGCCCTGCCAGCATGTTACACTTAGAAAGCAGCTTTCTTTTTTACTAGTGCAAGCAAAAGGGGGGCAGTTCTCTGCTCCCACTACCTATTTTAATACAGACTGGCTAAAGGGAAACACAAGGGGACTGCCCCGCTGCATCCCCGTTCCCTCTGCACTCAAATTCTAGGAGGCATTTGGTGCAATTAGCAGTTAAACTGCATCAAGGGACTGGGTGTCAGACATGTGCAGTTGGGGATTGCTGGCTACATGCCTCCAGCAAGTTTGGAACAACATAGTGTGAGCCAACATGTATCTCAGCAGGAGTTCTGCCATCACACCGGGCTACAGACGAAGGGTCTCATCCAGTGAGAAGGGCAACAGCCGCAAAATGCAGCTCAGTCTGAACAAAAAGGTAATAGGGGGGCTGATGCAATCTTTCACTGTTACCCGTAATGTAAATTCATTGCTCAAACTGGACCTGTTTCAGCTAAATAATCAGACTATAAAAATCAACAACATATTTGACATGGCTGACAATTCAGGATCAGTAGAAAATATTTTCTTGTTTATCTTGTGTCTGCTTCTGGAGAAAAAGAAAACAAAATTACAAACTTGGCATAAATAAAATTATTAAATTGGATGCAAAATGAAGATTCTTTTCTTGATGTGTCTAAACAACATTAAGATTCTCCAGCAGCCCTGCAAACACAAATCTTTTCCTGGAAGTGGAGTGCTCTATTTCTGCCCTTTGCATATTGAATGTTCTCAAAAACTCCGCAAGTCTTTAGATCAAAGCAGCATCACTGCTATTTACTGGCAGTTGTGGAAAATATGATACTACCACTGCCTGAAAGTAGATGCCTAGATAAAAAGTGGCATTTGCCTTTTAATTGCCCCAGATAGCACAACTGTCTTACTTGAAATGGAATGAGGATGGTAACAACATAACTCATTCCTATGGGGGATGTTACGAAGCAGAAATATACCTGTCAGGAACCACACCTCTCAAAAATCCTTATGCCAAGGACTACAAAATCTGTTTGATTACTTGAATTTATAGCCCAACTGGCATCCCAACAATCTTTCAGATTTTTAAGGCATTAAGCTTAATCATTGATTCCTATTAATACGATCATCTATTGTGGCATTTCAAGGCCTTGTTCAAAATCACAATGCAACAGATACAGAAAGAATAGACCGAAAAGCCTTGTCCTTGTTCATAGCTCAGCCTCTAAACCTTCCCAGAGAGCGCCTTTGTGGATGGAACTGCTGGATAAGTGGGTTTTTTTCCAAGACCATCAATAATACAGAAAGGAAAAAATGGCAGGAGAAGGAGAGTAACTATGATATGATACCTGGCTTATATATATTGATACTATGAGGCTGATCAAAGACCATAGTTGGAAAGATAAGACCAAAATATAAACACTGTATAATCTGATGAATAAATAAAACACAGGTTTCTGGTTCCTCTTGGCTGCCACTCATCTTTTCAGAGCTAATTTATACCTGAATACTCACTTATAAATTTCTACTTGTTTCACACAGGACCTCAGTAATGAGCAAATCCACATGTATCCCAAATTTTATTACTAAAGCAACTTCAGGACTAATATAGTACTTAAGCTAGTTAGGATAAAAGACTAAGTTTCTTTCTTTTTAAAGATTACATTTGGGGGGGAGGGGGGAAAAGTATTGTTCATATTTTGTCACTTGAAAGGACAGGAGGTAAAAAGTCTGTGTTGACCATTCTCCTTTACTGTTGCTTAACTGTTGGTTAAGATTCAATTCAGCTAACCTGAGCTCAAATTAATTGCTCTGCTAATACAATTTCTGCTCTTCCCTGAAGTGGAACAGCTACTGATGTTTGCAGTTGTACAGTTTATTTCTTATTATTTATTTTGTATTTCAGTTACAGTTCAGATGGATTCATGCTTCATATAGTGAACATAGGAAATCATACTATTTTGGCCAGCAGTGCTTTGGATCACATCTGCACCCTAGATATCCTTACCTATCACCTTTTGTCTGTGCCCCAGGGACTTAACACTTAGAGTCTTCTATACCACAGCTCACTTGGCTACAGCACATACAGCACTTTCAGGCTTATACAGCCTTAGGGGACATTGTAGACCTCATGTACTTCTCCACTGTGATAGTCTCTCATCTTGCCTTTTGCTCCTGTTAAAGTGTTTCCATAAATTGATGACATTTCCCCAGTTCAAATCATTACATTTTGCCAGAATCATGGGATAATTGGCAAGGCATTACTTCGATTCAAAGGGTAGAGCTTCTAAGAACCACCTTAGATTCCAGATCAGTGAGAGATTATCCTCTTAACCATATTAAATGTCAAACAATTTCAAGCTCACCTAAAGACCTCTGCAAGAGTGTGCTTCAATTCCTGGGAAACTTTCTGATATACAGGTATCACTGCATCCTTTGCCTTTCCCACACAGAAGAGCATTTGAAGTCAGATTCCTCTCTACCCACAGGGTGAGAACAGAATAAAAGCAACTCAGAAATAGATCTTTTACTCCTCAGAACAGAAAGACCCAACTAGATATGCAAGAAAAACAAGCAGACAATTCTCAGACACCCACTTGGGGGTCAAAACTCCTTTCAAAAGTGCTGTATTCATCAAGAGAGATTTGTGTCCAGATAGAACTAAAAACATCATCTACACCTCTCCAAGTGACACTTCGGTCCCGATTCCCAGTGAAATCATTTTTCTATCCGCTCTACACTGCAAGTGGTATATACTATGTAAACATACAAAAGGTACTAAGGCAAATAAGGCCAAGATACTTAAAATTATTTTCTTAGTAACCCCGGGGAAATCAGCATTGAGAAGTAATTAACCACTGAATACCAATGCTACTTACTTTGTCACTCATTCTGACTTAATATCAAAAACATCTCTGCTAGATCCACCATACCTATATCCTCCAGTTTAGATGATGGTTAGTTGATATCTACTGAGCGAAGATTAAGTGGACAATACTTGCTCCAAAGCAGAAAAGCTTTCAAAATTACACAGGAGCTGTTACGTACATAAGAACTACATGTCTTCCTGAAGTAGTCATGGTTCAGGAACACCACATCAAACCCTAAAACAACTGTAGTTATTAATTACACCAGGGCTCATCTAGCAGGAATAGCTAAACACCATCATCTTTTTTTCAGGACCTCAACACAGCTGCATCCCAAGTTCTGCTGCACATCTGTATTGATTTTACATATCTAAAAAACCATACAATACAGTAAGCTACAGTTAGTCAGCTCAGATGGTTGAATTTCAGGTGTCATTACAAGGCTGCTCCTAAACTTTGACACTGAACCAAGCAATCTTCTCAGACTATCAAAATACATGTCCTACTATAATACAATTACTTTATGAATTGGAAAAATTGGACCTGTCTAGCAATACTTCATTTTGTCCTACATGAGCTCAGGCACAGCTGTAGTTTAAACCACACAAGATATATCTGTGCCACTTAGACTGCACATTTACAAAATAATAGCCTTTGATGGGAGTGCCTGTTACAATAAGGCAGTTTAGTTTCTAGGAAAAAACTTGTGTTTACACTGTATTTTAAAAGCAGATCCAAACTTCACTTTAATCCAGATTTCCCATATTTCTAACTGTTTGGATGCAGAGCTGAGTCATGAGTTTTGGCAGAGTTCTGGAACCCCTGGGGAGGGAAGCTTAAATCCAGGCAGTCACAGGTCCTAACCACGCACCTCCATCTCCAGTACGGGTGAAGCATTGATGTGTCTGCTTTTCATGCTGCTGCCTCTATAGATCTCAATTTCACTTAGTGATGTCAAATGCCCGAAGTCAGACAAGTCAACCCAAGCCCCTCCTACATGTATAGGCTGCTACACAAACATCCAAGGGTGTGCAGTGCTTTACGTTGCTTTCTGGATTGCATCTCACTGCAGAGATCAGTCTAATACAAACATGTCACACAATTCTTATCAGAAGTCAGATTAAATGTCTTGCAGACAATAACATCTCCCTTGAACTATTCCCCACTAGAACTGGACACACTGTTCCAGCAGATGTCTTACACAGTGTACATAGGAAAGATCACTCCCCTATTTCAGCTGAATATTCCACTTCTTCAGCATTAGCTCTCTTAACCCCAGCCCTGGTCCAAGAACTCGCATTGAGAAATTCACTACTATGGGTTCAAAGTACTTTTCTCGTAATTGCTTTCCAAAAAGTGTTTCCCATCCTGTTGGCCGAGTTATTATTTGTCCCAGATGTTTTTCTTTGAATTTGGCTTTTTTTATGGTACTATTCACTTTATCTAATGGGTCTTTTTTACAAGGTATGCTTCCTATAAGGACATCCTGATAACTACTAGTTATATTTTTAACCTCTGATTTGCGCTGCCAGTGTCCCAAATTAATTCTCTTATTTTGCCCATGACCAAGATGAAACAAGGCTTCCCTTTTGCTCTTTTCTATATTATAACAATATTCATAGTCCTCTGATCTTCCTATCTTTTCTCATCTGTAAGAAATACTGGAAACTTTTCAGACAGTTCTCTGAAGACCTCCAGTGTAAGCTATTGCTATGAAAATAGCTCCAGCTGATGTTCTTTAGCTTTTATGCAATGCTATAGTGAGATCTGCTGATATGTTATACAGCCCATCTGAACAGAGAAACAGGATCAACATTTGATAAGCAAACTAGAAGGTGTTATCTGCCTGGGGAGCTGGAACTCATTTGAACTAAGACCAGTCAGATTGGGGATCACAGAATCACAGAATGGTCAGAAGGGACCTTTAAAGAATATCTAGTCTAACCTCCCTACCATAAGCAGGGACATCTTCAACTAGATCAGGTTACTTGGAGACCTATTCAACCTGACTTTGAACACTTCCAGTGATAAAACAGCCTCAACTTCACTGGGGAAGCTATTCCAATGTCTGACCAGACTCATCATAAAAAAAACCTCTTCCTTGTCCAATCTAAATCTACCTTCTTTCAGTTTAAAAATTGTTGCCCCTTGTCCTGTCACTACATGCCCTTGGTAAAAAGTCTCTCTTCAGCTTTAAGCCCCCCTGAAGTATTGAAAGGCTGCAATAAGGTATCCCCAGAGCCTTCTCTTCTCCAAGCTGAAGAGCCCCAACTCTTCTCAGTCTGTCCTCATAGGCAAGGTGTTCCAGCCCTCTGATAAGTTTTGTGGCCTTCTGAATCTGCTTCAACAGGTTCATGTCTTTCCTGCACTGAGGACTCCAGAGCAGAACACAGTACTTCAGGTGGGGTCTCAAGAGTGGAGGAGGGTGGCAGAATCCCCTCTCTCAACCTGCTGGACACTCTTCCTGTGATGCAGCCCAGAATATGACTGGCTTTCTGGGCTGAGCGCACACATTGCTGGCTCACGTCCAGGTTTTCAACCACCAGTACCCTAAAGTCCTTCTCCCCAGGGCTACTCTAAATCCCTTCATCCCCCAGCCTGTATTGATGCTGGGGATTGCCCCAACCCACATGCAGGACCTTACACCTGGAGTTTAATACTACTGCACACCTGCTTTCTAGAGCAGAAAAAAATGCCCTTTTTCCATCACCCATCAACAGTAAGAAACGTACAAGTAGCATTTATAAGTAGTAAATCCACATATGATACTCAATATTTCTTTAATCTTTTTCCTCTATTTTCACATTTATCAGACTGTGTTTTATACTGATTTTTCATCTATAATCTTTATGCCAAAGAATTTTGATTCTGATATTTTAAATGTGTATTTGTAATCTTCTAATTCTCCAAGTTACACTGACATTTTGAAGAAATTATATCTGCTCATGTACCGATACACGATTGCAAATGAACTATCTTGTCTACTTGGCAATGCTTCTCACAGTGCTCGCTTACCTACATATTAATCACTTGGTTACAGATTAGATGTTTAAAGAGCTCCAAGTTATTTATTTTTAATATCGACCAATTTGTATTGTTTCCTACTTTTCCCCCAGCTTCACATGCTTTCACAACTTTCCCAACAATTACCTATTTCCAAACTCTGAAAACCTTATTTCAACATCATACTCATTTTTTTTTTTTTTTTTTTTTTTTTTGGGGGGCGGGGGGGAGGAATTGTCAAAGCATCCTAGGGCTCAGCTGGCAAAGTACAGATACTCTAGGACACAGACAGAAACATTATCAGCTATGTGCCTGCATTAATGAAATCACATAGTATCAGGATTACAGGGCCTAACTCTGCTCTCTGTCCCACTCAGCATTTCCTTTGACCTCAGAGGGAGATGTGAATCCAAACTAAAACCTGGCCTATAGTCCTGAAGCAGTATAAGGTATTGTCTGCACTTTGCTGACCTGGGAAAGCCCAGTGGCAAACATAAAAGAAATATTCAGTCACCTGAAAATTAATTTAGACAGATTTAGACACCAAAACTCTCCAATTCAAGTTAACTTTGCAAGAAAGTCACCTAACCCTAAAGAAAATAAGGTCACAAAATAACTCTGAGCTTTCAGTGTTATAAAAAACTTGAAATTGTCCTGGTCTAAGCAACAAGTCATCTTGCTTTTGGACCAGCATCCTCCAGAGGATAAACTGAGCGCAGCAGCATGCCACCTCTCCATAAAATCCAGTTTTTCAAGTATACACAACACTACCAAATGATGACAGCACAAAAAAAAATAGCAAAGATGTACAAGTTGACCGTTTAGGGAGAATTCACACAAGTCCGGAATCATTGTTCAACCTTTATTATACAAAAACAAACAAGCAAACAAACAAAACCCAAACAAAAAAGCCACCATGAAGTAGACATTTTGCTCCTTTTGCCACCTGGGGACACTACAGGCTGTGAATTCCTAGAAGTCCTGCTTTCATCCTTTCTGAAGGACTGGTCAAAAGAAAAGTGAGTTAGGAGGGGAGGCCTTCTTGACAAAGCTGAACTACTGCACAGAAAAGAAGGAAAGCTCACAGGATCAGAAAGACTGTATACAAGGCTGCACCACAGAGAAGATCTCATCTGAGAGATGGCCTCCGCTGGCAGTATGAATAAATCTCTTGTGCTGAAGGGCTCATAGGTATCCTCGCACGTATTGCTGAGCTCTAAGTGATTCTCTCCTGGGTATGTTATTTTTTTTTTAACTTGTTCTTATGAAGCACCCAATTCTAAACAGGGATATTTGGATACTTAATTAAGATGCCAAAACCTTTACAGGACTGCTCTACTGCTGTTATTCTGACAGCTCATAAGCAAAATAGCTACACTGCAATAAACTAGAAAACATTTCCAGGTGTCTAGAAACAGTGTACCATCAGATGGAACAAATAAACTTACAAAAAAATTCAGTGTCACAGAGGCACCCACACACCAAAGAGCAGCCACTATCCAAAATGGGGTTTATTGCAACTACAGTCACCCAGCACTCTTTCTGACCAACCAAAAGTTCAGATGCCTGTTGGAAATTAACTACTAAACAACTAATTCATAAACCTTAAGAAAAGATGAACCAAAACGGTCACAGACTCATCCAGGGGAAACCTCCCACACCGCACCAAGACACCACCCACCGAAAGCAAAGGGGGAGAAGAAGGGAAGCTCACTCAGTCCACGGAGAATCCCGCAAACGCGAAGATGGCTTCAGACACCAGGTCCACGGTGAGAACCGGACTGCCAGCCCATCACTCTATCAAGAGCTAACTCACCTGGCTCTTAGGCAGGACCCCATTTATACCCCAGCCGAGGGTGCGCTGTGGTCTAATTGGCCACGGGACAAGCCCAGACACGCCTGAACGAGCTCAGCCTCCGAGCCTGTTTACTACGGGCCAGGCCCCTCAGGCGCCGGGTGAGCACCGAGAGGAGGCCCCTTCGCGGCTGAAGCGCTGCGGCACAGTCTGGGTGCTTGGCTGGCTGTCCCTCGGGAAGGCGGCATCTGCCACAGATAGAAAGCTTTTCAATAACATCAGGTTAAACTTTTAGCAGTTCGAATGTGGAAGCAGCGATGCACTGAGTTCCGTGTGTCTGTAGGCTAAAGGACACAGCTAACTGCAGGCTAGCGAAGCTACCAGGTTAGAGCCCTGTTCCCCCTCTTGCTAAGAAGGTTCAGAAGCAGCAGCAGAACAGGAAGAGAGGCAACAGCAAAACGTACTTCATGATCCACTATAATTCACTCTATGTTTTCTCCCTTGCAACCTTTTCTGGAAGAACACTCCATCTGAGTGAAGATGTTAGTAGCAAAGCCTGGAATAAAAACTACTTTATGTACCTTGCCCCCTTTTCAGGGAAGCATAAGGCCTAACCCGAGGGAGGGCCTGGCTCAGTGCCCAGCTTTCCCTGGCAGTCCCTGGAGTCCAGGCGCTTCTGATGAATCCGCAGCCCTCGGTGGCTTCCTGGAGAGCTGCTGTTTTTCAAGAGGGAGCAGAGCAAGGAAAAGCCTAAGAAAATACTGCATTCTGTATGTTTTCTGAGGCCTTTCCAAATGCCTAAGATTTTTCCGTTCCCCAGCAAATACAGGCTTGGTCAGAGTTACATACTGGTTATGAAAATTAATTTTGTAGGTAATACAGCAGTACTGCTGGTCTATAAAAGACATCACGAGGAAGGTAAGAATGATATCCCCTGATAATGTCAAGTATGTATTTCTCACAGCACTATTAACAAGTGCACAGTAAGAATATTCTAATAAGCTGAAAAGTGACTTAATTCCTCAATATTTATTAGATATACATGGACTGTAAGGAAAAAAATGTTTGCTTAAAAGTTAATGATTGTTTTATGATTTATGATAAGGCATGCAAAGAGGAGAGATCAAAGGGAATCACACCTTATTATGAATACTGAGGCAGCATAAAGACTTCACTTTTCATATCTTCTTTCTTAGTAAGACAAAAATTTGAGCTTGAAATGGAAAAAGATAAAGCAGGCTCCGACAATCAAATTATCATCATCAACTCTGGAGCTGAGTTACTATGGCAATGATGGTGCTGCTGCACAGCTTCCTACTATTTCCACGGTTGTACAACAGCTTTGTAAATGTTCATAGGAAATTTCCACCACATGTGTGCCACAAGCGGCTCACAGGACAAACCCATGGTCTCAGGTGCCCTGGTCTCTACTGAAGGGAAGAACAAATTTGTGTGACTAAAATATGTGATTTGCAATTTTCCCTTTTCCATGGAAACAATCTTGGAGCAGCAGGGAACCGTCCAGGACTCTTCCTGTTATTTTGTGCCTCAGAAAGGTATATTCCAGCACTTAGAACATATCTTATAAGCACACAGAATTTTCAATACAGGAATTTTAAGCATTTCTTTCATCTGTAACTACCTCACTTCTCTGAATTATAGATGTCTTGACACTGCCAGGGGAGAATGGTATCATCTTTTTGGCAAAGAATAGCTTGGAGCTCTACATAAGTAATGGATCTAATCGTGATGCCAGGTTAATAAATTAGTAATTATAACTCTTTGTGTATGTACCAATCAGTGCATCAGTACTCACCAGTGTCACCTTTCCTCTTTGAGGACTAGATGAATGTATCACCTTTCCTATTACTGATGGTATGTTGTCTGCTCTGCACATAAAATACACAGCTGATCTTAATTATTTTTGAGAGAATATTTAATATTTATGCTCTAATAGTAAAGATAAGTTCCCAAAAAGAACTGGGGCCATTTGTAAGAAGGATACATGCAAAGGAAATCTTTGCCCCAAAATACTACGGCTTAAAGTGTGGTTTGTGCAAGTCCATTAAGTCCTATAAGCATTTATGTGGAAGCTCAAATGAGCTCCATTATCAAGAGTTTAATCATCGTTTTTGTGGAAAAGAAGTCTTTTTCATTCCCTGTGTGGATATGCATAAAGCCCAGATTGTGGTCCTGATAATAAATGCATGACTTTTAAGTAGATGCACTCTGGGGAACAGATGAACAAGGTTAACACATGTGCATCAATCAATAGGAGGGTCAACAACAATTATCGCAATGAAAGGTAAGGGAGACAATACAGTAATAAACATACTATGCAATAGATTGTCTGAGAACCAAGCAAGTTTTTACATGTCTTACATGTTCCATAAAAAGCTGTCATTGCATAATGAGGAGCAAAGAACATCTGATGCATATAACTATTTAGATAGTGATATATCTATCATATTTGCAATGGTAACATCTGTCCCGTGTTACGTCTCTGGTTTGGTGTCTCCGCGTGAAATCTATAGAACGGCACATACAGCCTCGCTCAGCCGTCCCGGCTTTTACCATGTTTACCTCCTTTCTGCCTTTCGCGACCGCGGGCAGGCAGCACAGGCAGAGAGAGGGCGGAGAGCTGCCTCCCCGAACAGCCCGCTGCCAGAGCTGCCGAGGCGATGCGACTGCCGCCCGGGGGTGCCGAACAGGGCAGGGGGACGCGCTCCCGGCCCCGCACCTGCTTGGCGCCCTCGGGGGGCGGCGGCAGCGGCGGCCCCGGGCGCGGCGGCGGCACCACGTGTCGGGGCGGGGAGCGGCGGCGGGGCCGGGCCGGGCTCCGCCACCCCCAGCGCCGCAGCGGCAGCAGCAGCAGCAGGAACCCCGGCTTAGCGCATCCCTCCCGCCCATGCCAGGTGCCTGTCCCCGGCTGCGCGGTGATTGAGGAGCGATGGGGCCTCTGCGGGAGACCGGCAAGGCGAGGAGCCAGGGAGGGAAGGGGCTGCGAGGACGGCGGAGAGACTGGGGCTGGCAAACCCCTTAGGGGCGGGGGGGGGTGGGGGGCAGGGTTTGCCGGCCCCTGCCAGGATGGTGGGAGGAGGAGGGCGCATCCGAAGGGTCCCTGACGCCGGGGTGTCCCTTCCCGAACAGGAGCAGAAGACGCAAGTGGAGAAGGAGGTGTCCCGCAGCCGCATCCCCCGCCTGGTCCTGCGGCCGCAGCAGAAGGTGTCTCCGGCTTCCGAGTCGCCCTTTTCGGAAGAGGAGAGCCGGGAATTCAACCCGCCCAGTTCCTCCGTGTGCTCCGGCAGGACTGTCAGCAGCAACAGCTTCTGCTCAGGTACCGCAGGCAGACCCTCCCTGCCTTCGTCCTCAGCCTGGGGGTCACGATGGGCCCCACCACGCTGACGCCCGAGGCTTCGCTGTCACCCGAGGCTTCGCTTTCACCCGCATATGCAACATCCATGTGTCGGGCTCGTATCGAGCCCTGACGAGCATCCTGCTTTGCAGCTGAAGAAGGGCAACCATTGATTTTTCCAGGGAAATCCAGTATCTGTTCTTCTAATATGTGTCCGTAAGCGACACCAGATGTTTCCATTTTGAGTTCTCCTATCCACCGCTAAAAAGTTGGCTGTTTTACTGCAGCAGAATAGCTGCTTTAAAGAGAAAGATTTGCCTTAAAAACTGCAGCGTGGGTTTAAGGCATTTTGAAAAGCCCATAAATCAAAGAGTCTGCAAAACAGGGGAGGTGCTATTAAGGGTATCAGATGTAGGTCAAATACTGCAGTTCCTTTTGGGTTTGGGACAATGATCTCCATGCATGAATTGGAACAAAATACGCAGGTGAAGTTTTCGCTGAATTTTTATTTATTTATTTGAGATTTCAAAGCAATGTCACCAGACATGAGTTTGGAATGATTTATTCTCTGTAGAGAGGGCAGTGGTTGGGTGATAACAGCAGAAGTAAATTACTACTCCAGCTGTAGACCACAGAAGTGTCATTTGCTCTTCAAAATTAGTATATCCCTTTACATCAGGGACAACCTGAAACCAGATTTTTCAGGTTAAATATTTGTCCGACGTAGAGTTTAGCACAACTTAAGTGTCTCAGCTAGCAGTGAATGACTCAGATACCTACTAGTGGTGAGTAATATTTTAATTCAGTGAAACTCTTCACCATGTATGACGTTATGCATGTGAAAACAGCATTGAGGGTCACATCATGAACACCCTGGGCTCTACATGTATGTGGTAATTTTAAAGATATTGTGGTAACCAGAAATGTGGTTTTAATAGTACTTCAGAGAGCATTCCATTCTCTAATTAAAAATCTGAATTATAACAAGTATTTTTGTAAGTTAATATCACATCAAGTTCCTAAACTTCCATTTTGTTTATTCATAAATTATTTCAACTACCAAAGTTTTTCCTGAGAACAACCAGAAATACTCATATTTATCTTTGTATCCATTAGAGTGGATCAGATTATTACTTCTTTTAATTCCTCTAATGAAGAGCAGTGTACAAGGGCAGTTTTCCTAGATGAAGAACACAATATCCATGTCTGAGTCTATCATTTTCTTCTTAGCTTGGATAGATTTTTGCAATTCAGGCTCAGTGGAGTGATCTGTTTGGTTATTGTTTAACGAATACAGAGCATTAAACAAACACAATATTGTAAGAATGCTGAAGTCTTTTTCCCATGCCTTTTGCATCCCTCCACCTTACCTGCTTGAGTTTGCCTGTTACAAAGTAGTAAAATCTTTTGAAGCTTTCTAGAAATATATTGGGTTTATGATCTCTCCAAAATGCCTGCTTTTTATCTTGATTTTTTTTTTCCATGTGTGTTCACATGCCTTTCATCCTGCTTACTGACATTCTTTTTTTGTATCTTCTGGGTTTGTATCGCATTCTTCAGATCTACCCAATGCAGAGCCGCCGAAGCTGTCCCACTGCGCTGTATAGGCTGTCTTGAGTCTCAGCAGAGCTTTGTATTTACTCTGGGTGTGTCTGATTTCATGGCTTGACAGTTTTAAGGTGTCTTTCACAGAGATATTCAAGAGTGCAATGCTGGTCTCATATTTTTATTTCCTTTATTCATGTTTTATTCTTCCATGAATGCTGTGTTGATTTAGTTTGATTTTCCCCCCCCCGTGCTGACAGTTTTGTGCTTCTCAAGGTGCCTGCAGCATTCGTACAGGTATACACTACCCACTGTGACTGCTGTGAGTCTTCAGACCTTATGCAGCCAAGGATCAGCCAAGGCACTGTCCTCCATCCCAATACATGGTTTTGTTGTTGATAGGTTTGATGGATTTTTCACTGTGATGCACGTGTGACAACAGTCACTGACTTGATTTCCTCATTCTCCAATGGCTCTTCTCTGTCTTCTGCTTCTGATCTTTCCTTAGGATGTTATGTCTTAATTTAGACTGAAATTCCCCAGTGGCAGCAGGTGGCTGCTGGTTCCCTTTTCTGGGTATGGAATGGCAAAGAGCTGTGTGGAAGGGCCACAGCCTCTAACCTGCCTCTCCTGGTGTCTGGCTGGGCACTTACCACCTTAACTGGCAGGTGGCATGCACAGAAAGCGTATTTAAAATTAGCAAGTAATAAATATGTAAGCGGTGAGCAGATAAATAATATGATGAATGATAGTGTGATGGCAGTAGGGAAAAGCTCATGAGTATTTGGATAAATGTCTTTTTTGTAACTTCTTCGGAGCATTAATCTCCAAAAGGTTCTTGACAAGCAGCAGATAGTGTGAATTGACCCCTGGCATAAATCGTTTCCTCTTTATCCTTGTCTTGACAAGTTGCTCTCTACCTTTCTTTCTTTATTATTGACACTAAGTGGTTATGATCAGTAGATTTCTCCTCAGTAGATTTTTTTTTTCCCCTTGCCTATTTAAATATGTTTTTCCTGCTTGATTCCCTAGAGCTTCTGCCCATTTTCCCTGGATGCTTACAGTGGCCCCAACTCATAAGTGAAGGCTTGGAGTTTTTTACCTCTAAATGAGAGCAGTAGGGTCTTCCAGGTATCGTTACTGTTGGTTTAGGTAGGGGGAACTTTTGGGAACTGTGGCAGTGCTGTGAGCATAGTGGCAATAGCAAAAAATACCTCTTGGCAAGTGACAAGAGACACTTTGTTTTAATGCCTAATTTCTTTTGAATAAGTTGTTAGTTCTGGCTGAGATAAATTTTAAATTTGCACAATCATCTCTCTCTTTGTCTTGTGTGACTGGATCAGAGACTCACTTGGTAGTGTCGGTCAATTATTTGCAATTGACTTTATGTCAGTTTTGCTTTGTAAGTCCATATGAAACAGGATGAGACTGTTAATGTTATCTGCGATGTTCCTGGTGAAATGTGTTTCTAAGATTCTTTGTTTCTGCCAAGTGAACATGGATGCTGTCTGGATGTTGTGTAGACAAGCTGAGCCTTTGTATCATTATTCATAGTGCAGTCCTTCCTTAAAATGTTAGCTCATCTGGGGTCCTCTGTCATTTGATGTGAGAGCACTTCTCATCTTTAAGCCACTGCCCTCCTTTGGCTTGGATGCCAGCCACAGAACTCATATGATGTCAAATGATGAAAAAACACTCTCCCAGCATCTGACTCGGCTGCTACCAAGCCTTTGTCCGTGTCATGTGTGTTTTCCTCCTAAGTTGCGCTTGGCTTTGCAGCAGCTGTGTGTGCTGCTCCTGTTGGTTGGATGGAGAGCGCAATTTGAACCATCACAAACAAATAGTCTGCTCACAGATCCCTGGCAGAGCCACTGCTGGGATAACTTTGGTGGTTCCAGTCACAGTGTTTGCCTTATAAGAAATAAGATACTTAGGGTGGGGCATTATCCTTGGTTTTTGTGTACACGTCCTTTTGATACCAAGCCCATTGCATGTTGGATTGAAGGCAGCTTTTCATTTTAAAAGGGAATTAGTCTGGGATATACTTTATTTTGTGTTTTCTGTCTCTGAATAGCTCAGTTTTTACTTTTCTTCTTACAAAGAAGAGTTGTTGCATTCTCCCTTTATAACAACAACCGCACTTTCCTCCAGCCTTTCTTCAGCAGCCAGCTGCCTGAATTTCTGCAGGTAATGCAGCGGTACGTTGTTAACTGAGATGCAGCTTTACAGCAAGCACTTGTGCATTTAATAACTGGTTCAGCAAAAGACTTTATGAGCCAGAGGAGCTATTTTATGCCTGTAGCAAATAATTCCTCTTTTCTTAGATTTACCTGCAAATCACCTTTTCAGCGAGTCTGCATGGTATTACAGGACATTCAAAACCATTGAAATCCTTTCAGATTTCAAGATCTGGGTTCAATGCTTATTCCATAACTCAACTCTTTTCTGATATAAAGATTTTTTAAAAATCTTGTTCTTTACATGCACGGCACAATAAATATGCTCTGGTACTTTGGCCGCACCATAAGCCCCAGGGTGTAGATGCTTCAACAGGAATCTCTGTGTTACTGTTCCCTGCTTGCTTGCTCCTGCGCATGGTCCCCTTGAATTTACAGATTATTTGCCTGTTGGCCCAACTGTTGATGGATGCTGCGGCTGACTTTGCAGTGCATATGTCAAAAAAAACACGTAGGCTTTAGACAGGCTTAGTAAAGTCAATGTGACTGTGTGACCTATATTGCTAGCCACAGACAAGAAGAAAATGGGTGTTACTGGACAAAAAGCTGTACCGTCTTGCACTCTGATAAATAATCTCTTTGCTAGAGTTGCATTGAAGTAGATTGCATTGTAAATCATCTAGCCTTGGAGGCTACACTGTTAGACTGTGTGTACTGATATATATATTTCTGAATAGAAAAAGATAGAGGAAAACAAATTTGTGGTACTTGAGCAAACCAACGGATTGAGCTAGAGTTAGTACAAGTTACTGAAAATAATTACTTCTATTACTTCTCTGTGTGTATGTGTGTATTATTATTGAAACAGCAAGCTCTCCCATTCTTCCCCCTTCTTGTTAGAGGAAGAAATTTTGTTGTTTAAATAATTCCTCACTGATTTATTTGTTGGGTTTTTTTAGTCTGAGTTACTGAATCAAAGGGATATGCTTAAAAGTGCTCAGGCACTTTTTAACTTCTCTTTCCTGTAGTCCTTTACGCTATGCTTTTCAACAGTCTTTTTGCCCTTTTGTGAACTTCTGAGTTGGAGGTCTTCTCCAGCACGTCTGTTTGCAGCACTCTGTAAGGCAGCTCAGTAATCACTGTGATATTAATTTACAAAAATGTTGAAAAAAAATCTGCTTTCAAAAATGCATGTATGGCCTTTTGCGTAAGGGCGACACTGGGGACATGCTTCCTTTTCTCACTGCTGTTTCCCTGAAGAATTTCCTGCTGGGCTGGCCTATGTGCAATAATTTATTATTGCTTCATGTTGTTAACCACCAGTTCAGTTTCTGTGGTACAGAGAACTGCTCCAAACATGGAAATGAGAAAAGTGCCTAGGTACTTCAGAGCAAAGCCTGTCCATTCCTTAGTTTTAGGCCTTGCCTGCTCTCCTTTCAGTTTGAACTATTTATTCCCTCTTACTAAGGAACAATTCTTTTGTTCCTGTGCCACACAACAACATCTGGAAGCCAAAATATTTGACCTTTGAACATTTGTTGTCACCTTTTTATGTATCTGTCAGCACTATGAACCTTTGACCTTTAAAGCCTGACCCAGAGCCTCCTGAGATCAATGGAAGAGTTCCCAGTCTGGCACATTTTGGATGGTGTCCTGAGAACAGTCAGTACCTCACCCATTATACTGCCCTGTTTGTGGCAGCTTGCTGTATGCTACAGACTAAATTCGAAGCAATATCGTTTATTTTCTTTGCCAGCATTGTGTAATCTAAGACTTCTATTTTAAAGTGCTTTTCATGCAATTTTCTATTGAGTTGAATGTTGTCATGCATAGTGAAGAACATCACAACTTGTAGCAGGAAAGAAGCTTTAATCAGAAGTCTTTGGTGTATTGTGTTTTAAAGAGAATCTTGATGTTTTAAAAGAATTTCTACATGATAAGTTTTAACCTTACATTTATAAGGTTAATATAACATCCTTGAAATTTTGGAACAGTATTTTGATGTGTATGCATCACCAAGTACAGTGAGCAGGCTCTATGGTGATGCTAAGTGCCAGTTTGGCCTCGGGGTCAGTTAAAAAAAAAAAAAAAAAATTCATAAACCAACAATGGATATAATATACGTGGTTTCCTTCCACTAGAAGGTAAATAGTGCAACCCCATGAGGTGATGTTGAAGCTGTGAGGGTCACAGTCATATGCTGTTAGCCAGAGGCAGAGCTATATGAGAACAAAGGAGTATATAATGTGTTGTACCATTTCAGGAACAGGCACAAGTTTCTATGTGGTCTATTGAAGAATTTTATTTCATTAATAATTAATAAATTAGAATATATACAATTTGCTGCATAATGGAATTAAACACATAAAATAACACACATAGAAACCCATCTATCTATACACATACATTTCACATAATGTTAATATTAAATGGGTAATATTTCTTGTATTGGATGTAGTCAAGGCTCTCCCACCAGAGGTAGCAGTAGTGGTTCCACTTACTGTCCTCAGAAAAGGTTAGAGATGTCTACTAAAGTGCTTTAAAGAAGCTGCTGAACAGTGAGAACTCTTCTTTGTCTCTTTGTCAGGCTCTTTCCTCTTCTCACCTTTAGTTAAAACTTGTCTTCAAATTTTTCAAACAGATTTTCTGTCCTTTATCATCTTAAACCTCATGTCCAAATGGTATCTGTGATGTGTTATCAAAACTCTAGGAGCTGTACTATTCCTAACCACAGTGCTGTCCCAGTAACAGTACTATTTTTATTGATTATTAGGCTTACTAGTAAGACTTGATGCTTTTGTTCTGTGATACTAATGCCATTAATGGTGCTATAAATGTAATAACAAAGCCAGTAAGCTTCAATTATATAGTCCTTTTTTCAGATGGTTTCCCAGAACTCACATCAGTCCTGCTTGTTAGTAAAATGTTCAAATAGAAGAAAGATTAGTAGATTTGCTGCCAAATCAATCAATTAAAATGTGCTGCTTCAGTGTAACTTCACTATTGTAAAGTCATATGTCAAGAGCAGAAACCTTTAAGGGCATGTTTATGGGAAATACTGCATCATAAAAGATGGACAAGCTGTAGGAGCTGGTCAGTCCCATCTTCTTTCACCTTCCTCTCCCCTCTTCTGCATGATCTGAGCCTGTCATCATTCATGCCATGCTGTGGGTGAGCAGAGAGGACCTTTTACTGAATTCAGTGCACAGCTTCCATACCAAGTTTCCAGTAGTGACCATTAGTGGTGAGCCTGTGGGTGTGATGGAAACAAAGCCAAAGGGGCTGGTGAGGAACAAGCGTAAAAGTTGTCTGTATGTTAATGATAAGAACCTCAGCAACAATCAAAAGGAGTTGAAAGTGTTTAGTCTTATCTTACCTCACTACTGGGCTAGATTTTATGACTAGAACAGTAAAATCAATAGCTCTAGCTTGAAAAATATACTTGCAAAAACAGGATGGTTCTTAACTGTGGACTATTTACAAAATGTAAAGGAAAAGTACAATCCTAAGCATGTAGGTTGTATGGGACCTCTGGAGATGATTTCATCTATCCTCTTTTTTTGAGATAGGACCATTACTAATGCTACCTCACATCAGCCATGGCTTTGTCTTTCCGAGTCTAGAAAACCTTCAAGGACAAGTGTTTCCACAGCCTCTGTAGGTGACCTCTGGGAGTGGTGGAGCTGCTCACATGCCTTCATTCACAGGCAAAATGGAGCATAGTTAATTCAAGTTCTGTCAGCAGAGACATAGAGATTAAATGTAGAATTAAACTTCCTTAGCAGGATTTTGTATAAATAGGCCTCCTCATTTTTCCTGACAGGGCTATAGGTTTGGTTGCTCTTCTGCTCTGTTTTAGTGTGCTTGATTTCTGGTAACACACTTGCCTCACAAGCACATTATATTCAAATTCATTTATTAAATACCAACCCCAACAGATCTTAAAAATAGCTATAAAATGAGTTTAGAACTGATCAGACCAAAGCTAGCATTTTTAGGACTCTATTTTTAGTGAAGTAGGTTTTTTTTCAACAGTCTGTGATTTTTCAGATTTGCAGGTATTCACCTATTGGAGTGGCTGCAGTAAAAATGAAACGGTTTAGTACAAGTAGGAGCTGGGGAGAATATTCACACTTCTTACCTTAAGCTGTGCTCCCTAAGTCATTGCTGGGAGGGTAAGGGTGCCCCCAGAGGGCTGCTCGGTGTCATGATGAGGTAGGAGTTAAACTCCAATCTGTTGAGAGCCTGATGGTGTGGATGTATGTTTCAGCTCTGTCTTTCTATTTGTACTACTCATTTTATGCTATGATGTTTCATCCCACTGCGTTTGCTGCACTGCCTAGTTGTTCCAGATGATACTGTTAATTTCCTATTAGCAATGTTTTGTGATGGGGCAGTGAGCCCTCACACCACACTGGTTCTGCTGCCCAAGTCAGAACAGTGGTTGTGCTAGTGGAGAGAGGTGAGATCCTCCAGACAGTGACTCAGAGTAGTGGGATGACTGAGCCTGAATTGGGCTGTCATTCTGACTCACCTTCCAGAGGACCCTCTTTCTCTCCATTTAATACAGAAAGGGCCTTACAGGTGGAAGCTAGATAAGATATTCCCTTTGATGTCTGTCAGCAACTTTAATTAATGCATAAAATACCCCAGTCATGAAAAGAAGACCAAAGCAACGTGTAAGGGGTCAAAAAATGTGGAGCAGACTAGCAGATTGGGACATTATCCTGAAATATTTTGAAATACCCTTAGGGGTACCCTTACCGTTGATAGCTAGCTCAAGGTGCACCATCCCAGCAGAGCAGTGGCTACTTGGACTAACACATCCTGGGATGAATGGAAAGGGGACCATCAGGTAAAAGTCAGGGAACTGTTTTTGCCTTGGTACACATTTAAAAGTCATTAGAGGCCCATTTTTAATTCTAGAATCCACATTTCTTAATGGAAATGCACAGTATGTACAGCATGAACATGGGTCAAGAGCATCTTAAGAGAAGGTGAAAGTGGAATAGGGATCAGGTAGGAAGTGGACAGTTCAGACTCATAAAAGTGCATAACTAGATCTGGCAAGTAGGAGTGAAAATAGAAGTGTCTGTGGTTCCTCCACAAGAGCATCATTAGTGATTTGGATGCATTGTATAAGGAGGTTGTATATTCAGTATTTCTTGAAGCCTTTAGGAAAAGGCAGTGCTTTTTAAAAGAAGGTTCTGGGGCATATTCCAGTGAAACTTCTCAAGTCTATGTGCCCAGAAAATCAGAGAAAATCATATCACAATGTATGGCCTTAAAAGTCTACAAGAACAATATTTTTCTCAGTTGTTAGAGTACTGTTACCTTTATCACAGTTATTTATACTTTGACTTTATTATTTGAAAGTTAGTGAGTGCATGCAAATGTCAGAGTGCTCTGAGCAGCTTCCCTGATGGTCTGTTCAAGGAGGAGGAACTATCCTGTGCTTGGCTTTGAAACTTGGCAAGCATGTCTGATCTGGGAGAGGGGTTAGACGTGGAGTTTCAGTGATGAAATCCAGCTGATATTCAAAGGGAAAGTCTACTGCCAGAACAGTGAGACCACTGTGAAAAAAGACACCATGAATATTCCTAGGAAGGCAGTGAAAGTTATGTGTTACAAATTTACATGGTTTTCCCACTTGTGCAAGTACGTAATACAGGCAAGATCAGAAGTGGGGACTTGCACATCACTATTTGACAGTTTTATCTCTTCTACTTTCCTGATGCTTACATCCCTGAGAAGGTAAATCAGATCTGTATTTCTGAGAAGTCTGGATCTGAAATCCTTACTGGGGCAAAACTCTTGCTAAGTTATAGGAGTGAATCCTTAACTGACCTTGCTGAAAGCTACATTCACGACACATCTTCAGCAGAAAGTGAATACCATTGTGGGCTCTTCTTCTCCCATTGCCTACTTTGGAGATAGACTCCTTACCTTGGCCCATTTCTGGACTGGGGGGGGCCTTCACCCCTTTCTATCAGGGTTGTCAGCAGGGTTTTGGAAGAGCCTACAGGTCTGTGGGAGATGCTGAGCCCACACCACTCACTGCAGTTGCATTCTTCCTCTTGAGGATGAGGACCAGAGGTGTTCGCTGCAGCAGTGAGCAGAGCGGGTGGTCAGGCTGTCTGTCTGATATGTGGTCAGGGTCCATGGGAGGATCTGCTGCTCTTCTGCAGGGATTTCACCTGCAATATTAAATACAATTAATTAGCCCTTTAAAGCTTAGATAGCAGGAAAGAACAAAGAGAAGGGCAGAGAATTTGGCTTGCCGCAAGCAGCTGGATAGCACCTTGGTGTTCACCAAGACTTTTCCTTGTGCCAGAAGGTAGAGTTACAGGTCAGCTGAGAGGTGCATCTCTGCAGCATACAGCAGAGCTTTGCTTTGGTGGGGAGCACTGATGTTTTGTACACACCCGTTATGTGTTCCCTTCTGTGACAGTAAACAGTTTGATCTTCAAAGGGCACTGCAAAAACCTGACACAGAAAAAGGTTTCTCTGCAGCCTGCCCCAGATTTAGAAACTTTATAATTTTATTCTCATTTCTGGCTAACGCTAGGTGGGAGGAGTGGAAGTTAAAACATTAGATAAAAAATAACGAAGGACCAGAGGAGAGAGAGTACAATAAGAACATTCATTTACTTCAGCTGGAATGGGAATGCTCACCTGGTTATTGGTGTGTCTAAAGGTCACAAGGGGTATTAGTAGAGAAAAGCTGTTGTTCTTTGTGCCAGGCTCATTTGTTCCCTGAATAAATGCCTCTTTGCAATGAAAGCTGAAATCTTTAATGGTAAAATGAGGATACATAGATATGACATAGTCTGATCATACAGTGTCACCAGTGTGATATCAGAGGCAATAGTGGAGGGATGGTAATTAAAATATTTTTTTAATGCTGTTTTTGTATGCATTCTTTAGCCCCCCTATTTCCTTATTGCAGTTAAGTTTACATATTTGTGGTTGGCTTTTTTTTTTTTTTGTTCATTTGTTTTTAATGCCCTAATTCTTAACACTCTAGTTTAGTTATTTCATTGTTTAGAGGTTTTATCAGCTTCTGAGGTTCTTCCAGGTAGCATCCCTATGGAGTTATCTTTACATAAAGTTTCCCATATAAAAGGTCACCAAAATAAGTTGCATGAACCTTCATTTTTTTTCTGAATATATTTGATTATAAAACTTTATGTGCTTCTAAAGAGAAGGTGCTTTGGACATAACTAAAGGAGCTGCTTAAATGCAATTCAGAAGCTCACTCAGCTGGGCTGACCCACTGTCCTGCAGGTGACATTCATTCAGCCGGTAGGAGAGACTCTGAACCCTTAAGAAAAGGAAACGGGTGCTGTTCTGGGAGGAAATTGCCACCTTCTCTCTTTCCCATGTTGAATTATATTATGATGTTGATGGGAATGGAAAGGATAAAAAGTAACCTAAAATCATGTGGGCAACAGTCCTGCCTTAGGATAAATGTAGAGACAGGCTGAAAACCTTATTAGCTGTCTTCTTTTCTCTGTTATTTTTCTAAGGACTAATTGTGAGTTGCAGAGGCAGCAGCAGGATGGCAAAAGGAGATGCTTGTAAGCTTAACTGAGCTGATTTGAAGGAATGAAATATGATAACTGAATTAAGTGCTTTACACTGTTACTGCCCTTTGTGCCTTGGGAAGTAATTCTGACACCAGGCTGGGCTGCCCCTGTGGTTTGGCATCATGTCTGGCAGTTTGCAGAGGCCTAAGCTCTGACTGCTGTTACATGTTAATGCATATAACATGCACTGGATGGGCAACACCTGTAGTTGTAGTACCTTACTCAGCTTTGGAGGCAGGATACAGAGAAATGAGAAGCAGAACATTGGAACACACAGGTGGACAGTAGGGTGACTCGCCAGCGATGAAGGAAAACTGGTTCATGTGAAAGTGAGTGTTTTACTGTACTGAGGGAGCAGTAGTTAGCAGTAGCAAAACCAGCTCTTCCCAGCAGAGGGGAGGCTGTCAGGGAGGGTGTTAGATAGTTATGGAGTGCCCCTTTTGCATAAATGCAGTCATATACTGGCTTTTAAGCCATCTGCCCATGCAAAGCTCATTGCAAGATCGGGTGTGACATAAATTATGAACAGGGTGGAAGTGGTAAGTGCAATTAAGGTCATGCAAATTATTTGGCTCAATTGCAGATACTTCTTTGAGTTTCATGTTAGGTAAAGATAATACACTGGGAGCAGAGTGCAATTATGTAATTAAGATGGCAGCTTTCATTTTAACCTAGGAAAGAGCAAACAATTGCATTTTTCCAGGAGAGTAAATGTTCAAGGCTTCCCAGTGTGAGTAGCCTATTTGGTTTTGTTCTGTATCTCTAAAACCACTGTGACTTTTAGGGGAGCTGAGATTACTCAAGATTACATGAGAGGTGATTAGATGAAGGGGGTGTTTGATATGTGAATTTACCTGGACTCAGACTTCTTATTTTGGATTTAATTGTTAAGAGCTGGACTGTTTGTATTCCTGGAGGTCAGGAGCACTGATCTATTCCCAAGGGGGTTGCTGATACCATGAAACACTGGTTTGCCCTCAGAGGAATTCGGCTTTAAACAAAAGCAGTCTGTGTATAATGCACCAGAACCAGGTACCTCACTTGTCAAGAATGGAAGAGCTCTGTGATCCTGGTTGCTTTAAAAGGAAAAACAATTTTGAGAAATTAATTAATTCCAATTAAATGAAAATCGTGATTTTGTGCTGTAGGTCATTCTCTTCTTGTTCAGACAGGAACAGATCTTGAAGGAGAGCCTGTGGCTCATGCTTGCTTTTCATCCAGTGTGCGCTACACAAACCATTCTTGTGTCTTATGTGCATTTCTCCTGCCATAATACTCTGTAGCCTTGCTAAGTCAAAAGAATTTATCTTAGTTCTGAGGTTTCATTATATAGCCACTGATTTTGTATTTTGTCAGACTTAGGGAAACAAGCAGTTGCTATTTTAGTCTGCCATAAGGTATTCAAGATTTCTGCCCAAAACGGGAGAAACTAATAGCTTCTCACGAGGTTTCAGAGCCAAGGCTGTGCACAGCAGGTAACCAACTATAAACAGTTGTAGTTCACTTTTTTTTTAATTATTGTGCTAACATTCACGTACATATAAGTTAGAAATTTTGATGTTTTCTCTTTTTTCTTCAGATGACACTGGCTGTCCTAGTAGCCAGTCAGTATCTCCAGTTAAGACTCCTTCTGATGCTGGAAACAGTCCAATCAGTTTTTGCACTGGTAGTGATGGAGACTTCTCCAGGAAGAAATTCAGTCCAGGGACAGTGAATGAAGGGAATCCACAGCTGGCTCGATACAAGAAGGAGACAAAGACCAGCCTTGTAAAGCCCGGTGAGTATAGTATAGTTCCTTTTGTTTCTTTAATTACACTTTCTAATTGACTAGTACAGCTACAGGTGTCCACATACACTGTGTTGTGGTGTCTGTGGTACCACTAATGCTGATTAAAAAAAAAAAACAAACCAAAACACCCCCCCACCCAACACAACAAAATAAAAACAAAACAAAAAAACACAATACCACACCCCCCCCCCCCCCCAAAAAAAAAAAAAAAAAACCAAACCAAAACCTGGTCTCTTTCTATGGAGCCACTTGCAGATTTTGAAAGCACTATCAATCTTGGCTTTTTCATGGAAATACAAGTGATTGACATCTTCACTTTCTTTTACAAAGCTTGATGATGATGTCAAATAATGGATTTTATCCTATTTCATCTTTTTCATGAATGTAATTGCATGCATATTTCACTGGCCAAAGATAAATGACTATCAAAGCAAAAAATTACAGTCTTCTGATGTTGATAGATTTATTGTTGGATCCTGCCTAAAGTTTACGTTGTGGTATCTCTGGGGATACAACACGTCAGACCAAGGCAAGATAATGGGCAGCCTAGATGTGGGAGTCAGGCAGATGTAAATCCATACTACACTGGCTGAATCAAGAGCATGTCTCCCATTGCCTCAGGCTAATGGGCCACCTCAGATCACCAACTAAATCAGCACCTGCTTGTTGCACATCTAAGACTAAATATCCTGTATGTCATTGGCTGCTGTGATTTTAATGAGTAGATATAAAATATTTGTGGGATTCTTGTACAGGCTACTCTTGATTACAAATGGTCAGGATATTTGTGCTGTTATTTAATTAATCACAGAGAGGGTTTGACCCTGTACAGAGCCAGCTGCAGAACTGTCATATCTATATGTTCAGAAGCTTCCTGGCTATACTGTTTCCAGAGTCATTTTACCTCTGGATGCAATTTAGATACTTTAATGAAGAGCCAGCTCAGATTTACCATCACTATGTTTAATCTAGAAACAGTAGAGAATGTGTTGCAAAAACTTTTCACTGACTCGGTCATTGTGAGGGCTGATTATATCTCACTGTCCCTGCAAGTTCTTCAGCTCATTTAATAGCACCACGTTACTCCAGAGTTCCCAGTCTCCCATTGTTCTGCATAAGGGATGATAGATAATATTTTTTTAAGGTTTGTTTTCTCTTCCATTAAAAGCAAGGAATCTAATACAGGCAGAATACAGTGAATATGGCATATGACAGTCAAATCTGCAGCCACGGCCATTTTGTATGTGAATTTGGAGGTAGCTTAGCAAAATCTGGATAAAGATTTTTGAATTTTTTTTTTTTTTTTCTACTGAAGAATCCTATACACATGAAAAAGAGTTATGCACTTGTTTCAATAAGTTACTTCACTGTTTTCATTTATTACACTTAAATTGACCTATAATGTTGAGATTTTAGCCTTTTGCAGTAATAGTCAAAAGTTGTCTTCATTTTAGTTGATGGTATTTTTTCAAGTCTTTGAATGGACTTAGTTTCAGTATTTAGGTTTTCTTGTAAGTGGGTCATTCTGTAGCTGTCGCTACCTCTGCACTGATTGATCTCAAAAGTTGGAAAACTTGTCTCTAGACTTCAAGCACATTACTCCTGAGATCCATCAAAACTCTCCGAGCAGGAACCAGGTCTAATTTACAGAGTACTTCTGAGTATCTCCTGCCAAATATATCTCACACTTTTTTAGTGAAAGTTGTCAAGTAACACATCACAGTCAGTGTGAGAGCTGACACAGGTGAGGGACGTTCCTGAAATGGAGAGCATGCCAGGGGACAACTGGGGTTCTTTTCCTCACTGTTGGCCACAAGGGTTAACGTAATTCTCTCCCATTGCTATCCCTTGGCTTCAGGTGGATCCAGTCTCTTCCCAATGACCTACTTGCACATGAATTTCTGGTGACTCAGTCGGGAATATCTAGCCCTTGTGCAAAAAGGAGGCATCATCGTGTAGCAAAACCATCAGGAAGTAACAAGGGAGCAGTAGAAGGGAAGTGGGACGTGGTAGGAGAATAACAGCGTGTCCTTATTGTATGTAACCTATTTCTGCATACAGCTGGATACCTCAAACTACAGCACAAAATCAGTTCTGCATAGTATCTTTCTCTCTACCAAAAGTCCTTACTGATTTATAAAGATTATCTTTTCTTTTTAGTTATCTGAAATGTCACATGATAATGAGTACATAGCAGGAGCCAGACATGAAACAAAAATCCAGCCTACCACTATCTCTTACAGGCTGTCCTGTGCTCCATTTTTTGTAGGCGAGTGCATCAATCAGTGTACACCTTCAAAGTGCCTGTCATTTTGCTGAAAATGTATCTGTTTCCAGGATTGTTTTCTTGGAACATGCTGAATCTCAGAAGTAACACTCACACAAATATTTAGATAATTCAGGAAATGTCAGAGTACTGGGATCGCACTGAGAATGAACCCCAGGAAGTTTTTTTAGGCTGTTCCCAAGCTCCAATGTTTTTCTGCTACTCCAGCAACACAATTTCATCTTCTTTTTCTGTACTTTAAAATATGAAATACAGCATAGCTGCTCCCCCCCGACCCCAACAGCCTAAGGCATTGTTACATGGATCTAAGTCATCTTCAGCTCTTGAAGTATTGACAGACTAGATTAGGATATCATTCATTATTTATGTTGTTAGCATAGGGAGCCATACTTAATCCTGGAATGCATTATCACTGCATCTTGCTAAACCTCTGAAAGATTTATAATCATGAAGATGTTATTCATTTGGGATAGATGGTAATGGGTTTTATTGTGCATTAAATCCAAAACACGCAGTGTTTAGGTGAATTTGGCTTAAAATCAGTGACTGCATTCCCAGGAAAGATGGAAAGGACAGGTACATTAAGGAAGATATAAAACATCCACTCCTGGAGGGAAGTTATGGGCCTATTAATTCCAGGATTGGAGAAGTTGTTCGCTCTTTTGGATATGATTCATTTACACAATATTAAAAGAACAGAAAATGTATTGCAGAAAACAGCCTTACAAAAAGGCACAAAAAACTTAATTAACACTACGCCTAATTTTGTATTAAGATGTTGTGCCAAATCCTACAGTTTTGGTAAGTGAATAAACAGGAGTGTAAAAAGTTATACATACTCACATTCTTGGTGTACTTCTGCGCAGATCCATGCTGAATTCCTGTAGTTCATGTCCACGTCTTGTTAAGAATAATGGGAACTGGTTTGCTTTCTTTGACAGTCTTTCTGGATCTGCAAGCTGCAAAGTACTGATAAACTTACAAAGACATGGATAAAGAAAGGAATCTTGGGCAAGAGTTGTGTCAATAATTTTTAAAAGGCTTGCATGTTTAAAATAACAAAAAGCTGTGTTTTCATTTAAATGTCTGTGAGCATCATAATTCAAGATGGACACCTGATCAGCTGACTGTGTTCAGTGTTTCTGGCAAAAGTTCTGGTCTTTACTTGCTTGGTTTATGTGTCATGGGCATGCTTGGGTCAGTTTACTGAATGACCTGAGGTTGCTATTGGTGCTGTCCCTGAAAGCCCGTGAAATTGCTGAAGTTTCACATTAAGTTGTTATGACTTAAGATAAAACATTGAGACATTAAGCACCACTTGCCTGAAAGGAGACCTAGGTGAGCCACAGTTAGGATCAGCTTTCGAATCTTGTAATGACTGGGTGTCAGTCATTCACAGCTCGGTTCAGTATCCCGAACCATTCCTGGTACCAGCAGGCTATACAAAAACACTTATTCCTTTTCACTACTGATAAAGCATTTGACCATCTATTACTCCATCTAGAATGCACCTATTACTGCATTTTGGATTACACAGCAGTTGAACTGAATTGGATTGTATTTCAAGAAGGGCTGTCATTGAGAACTCTGGTCTGTTCAAATTAATGAGCAAATCTCAGAGACTTTCACCACATAGAGCACCTGTGTTTGTTGGACAATAACCAATGAGCAGAACTTAAGGAATGTGAAATTCCACAAGAACACACATTTTTTTTCACTCTGACAATGGTCAGACACTGGCACAGGTTGATGAGAGAAGTTGTGGGTGGAGTCTCCATCCATGGAGATACTCAAAACACAACTAGGCAACTCAGCTAGACTTGCCCGAGCAGCGAGTTGGACTAGGTGATCTCAAGAGGTCCCTTTCACCCCCAGCAACTCTGGAATTCAGTGTTGTCTGAATTATTTTTCCTTTAAATAGTGCATCACCCAGATCTGTAGTTAAGTGGTTGCAAGGCACAATTTGTGCTTTTCCTGCCCTGTCTTTCATGTCTGTGTGCTGCCATTTCACTTACAATGAGTTCATAGAAATGAAAGAATAAAAAAAGGAACTTTCAACAATCACTATTCAATTTAAAATGTCATTTAATTTTGAGCCGTAGTAATGTTATACTCAGCATGTGTTGCCAGTATGATCTCGACTTTTTGGTGGTGAATTTTTGACATCACAAGTGAATGAGCCTTGGGTTAGGATGTCCCAGTCTGAACACGTTAATCTTTTTGAAGACTCCAGGACTATTAGGAGTTTTAGGAGAGGCAGGTGGAGCAGACTGTATTGGATTGAAATTGGTTGTGAGTACAGTGTAGGTGTAGGTGGTTTTTTTAATCAGCATTGGGGCTGATGATAGTTAACAAAGAGGATGCAAAGGAAAAGACCCTGGGCATTTGGGAATATCACAGTTCGAGCTAAATGAGGCAAACAGATTAGATAGAAAATGCAAGTGTTAGCTGCAAATTATATCTAGCTGTTAAAAGTGTCTAGCTGTTAAAATTTAATGCTCTTCCTGCAGATTTTTTTTCTATTGTCCATTGTGTGCGGATTAAATTCCCAGGATAGTAAATATCCAGGAATTTGTTCTTCAGGACACCCTCTGCAAGCAAAGAGTAGTGGCCAGTTAATCCATTAGGGTAAATTAGCAGATAAATTTATCCACGTTGCCGCTCCACTTTCATACGTGTCTGTATTCTAAAGACAGTCACTTTGGTTATTTTAAAAACAAAACATAAAGCTCTAATTTTGGTTATATTACTGACATCTGGCTGTATGATTCTACAGATCTTTTGTCAGCTTGCTCCCTCTCTTCAGCATGGCTGTGGGAATAATAGTGTCTGACAGATGAATATGTATGTGCTTCACTTGGAGAAACAGAGTAGTTGATGTGTAAGTTCTGCAAGAGGATTGTCGTAGAGGTAATTCTGGAAATATACTCCACCATTAATAGCTTCACCTCTCTGCTGGCAGAAGGATTGAATGGTAGGACTTGTTTTATCTTGGAAAGGCTGATAAAGTATTAGGAAGACATGTTTTACTGGTGCATTTATGCATGAACACTGTATTTTGTGTATTTTGTGTATGTGCGGCGTTTGTTCCTTCTCTGTACCAAACTTCTGCAAGCAGTGGGAAAAATAATAGAACTGTTGTCCCCGTTGTTCAGGAACAGCGGTACAGAATACAAAAACCAAGTTACAGAATGTGCCAACTTGAATAGATCCTATAGCGTGCAAAGAGATTCATTGTTGTTTATAGCTACTAGTTTGTGCTTCTACCTCTTACACTGAAATACTTTTTGAAATGTTGCTGCTGTACTTTGTATTCTATGGCAAAATCACACTGCTTGGTAGTTTAAAAAACAAACAACAAAAACCCAACAGAAAACCCGTATTTGGAGGTAGCAACCTGTCTTGACTGATCCCTAAAATAAATTGGTGTGCTTCATTTTAAAAGCAGGATCACGCAAAGTTGAAAGTGATGAAAAGACTCGTGACCTCAGTGTATGTGTCTCTTTCTGCTGCGGCTTATTTAGAGTACTTTATAACCCATATTCTGAGACTGCACTTTTTCTGGGGGAGGGATAATTAAGAACAAGGGTATGTCAAAGACCATTTAACCCAGTTACAAATGGAGGATTTAATCAGAGTACACCCATTGCATCCATGCTGCCATCCTGCAATCAGTCATAACCTTACTTGTGAGGCGAAAAGAGAAAGAGTTGTGCTTCTATTCCTGAGAATATTCCAACAGTTCAATATGTGGCTACTGTCATGTGCATAAGAACACTAAAAATAGGAGATGAGCTGCACCTGATTCAGTGTACTTTAACTAATTGATCATAGAATGAAACAATGTTGTGAAGATGGGGGCTCTTAAATGATGGGGGCTCTTAAATGATGGTGCATCTTGACAATCACTGCAAGTTCTCCGTGTATTTGTCTCTTCTGTACGTGCTCAAACTATTTGAATTAATAATATGCAATCTCTTGATGCCCATGTTTATGGACAAACATAAAGCATAAATTCTCTTAACGGTGCAGAGGAACTTGCAAGTGAAAAGAGGAAGACCAAAAGCCCAAGTTCCCCAAGTAACTTAAACTTGATGAGAATGGCTTTAACTTGAGCATTAGATTTTTAAGCACCTCAATATTTGATAAAAAGCAGGTGCAATGGCCAATTGTGTGTGCTTCTGGAGGGCTTTCCCTCTGCTTCTTAAAACATTACCTGGGCAATAAAAAGGGAGGAAGCACCTGAGCAAATGTCATCTTCCTCAGATGTAAGCACAGGGCTTGAATGCCTCCCTATTATCCCACAGCAGCCAGCGTGACCCTCTTGACATCCAAACCCAATGGTACACAACATGTATTTCCTCTCGAGTTTTAATCTCACTCTTCCTTTTTTATATGTGCACTTAAGAATTTTATTTGGGACAATAAAGTTTCTGAGATCTTCCCTAACACAGAGTGTCTACAAATGCTGTTGTGGGAGTTTTCGACCCTATTCCTTTTTCTCATTTACTGTTGCTCTTCTTCCTTTCTTCACCTTTCATTTTGGCCCCCTACGCCATTGCTACTACTGATTTTTTTTTTTTTTAAATAACAGGGTTTCTGGATAGTAATTCTGCATGCACTGGGCCCTCCTGCATATTTTACTGATGGGATCCGCTTTAATTTCACGGCTGTTGCTATGGAGCTGTGTAGATTTGCTTACTTGACCTGCTAGCACAGGGAGTTCTGAAGGACCCGGTCGCCATGGGCACCGGAGACCGGGCGGTGCTTTGCAGGGCGATGGAGGCACATATCTCCCCCGCGGGGGGCGAGGGTGCCGGCTGAGGGCTCCAGCCCGGGCTGTCGCTAAGGGGGGTGACCTAGCGCGAGCGTGGCGGGGCGTCGCCCGGGGAGGTTCGTTGCCTGGCGGCCGCCAGTTACCAATGGGAGGTCTGGCGGCGGAGGGCCGGACCCGCGCGGGGCGGTGGTGCCTCGCGTGCGTGGCCCGGCCCCCTCCGGCCCGCGGCCGTTACGGGGCGTCCCGCCCGCTCGGGGCAGCTTCTCTCTCCGGCACAAATCTCCCAGGTTTTGTGCTTCGGAAGAGGTGAAATTTCAATCTCCAGGTCTCCTTAAGCAGCTAGCCTTCAGGAGCTGCAGGCAGTAGATGTGGACTGGCTCTTCTGGTGCGGGGACTGACCCCGTTGCTCACGGGGAGTGGAACAGCTTCAACAGGTGACTGCCATTTCTCCGGGGGGGTTACGGGAGCTGTTTTGGAGGTGAGAGAGGTGTGAATTCGTGGTCTTGAGCCAAGCTGGGTGGAGCAGAGATGGACTGTAATTGACCTCACCTCAATTCCGTATCTCGTAAGGTAGCTGTAACCGTCTCTGCCTGCAAGAGTGCACTAAGGTCCTAAGGTTTTGTTCTAACGGACACATAAATAAAATCAGTGAATATGGTGGCCTTTCTGACAACATATATAAGCATTTACTTTAGGATGAAATAGTACCTTGAGCTCACTGGTTATACTGATGGACTAAATACACAGTCAGTACTCTGTTGACTAAAAATGGGACCAAGGTTGGCTCAGAGCTGTGTATCTATCTATATTAGAGACATCCGCCTTTAGTCACATGAATCTCACCTGTCTTCTGTGTTCCTCGTCGGATCTCTGACGACTCTGCTCTTAACCCTTACTGAAGCCAAGTACAGTCTTTTTATTTTTTTAAATAGAAATAAGTCAGCCTTAGACATTCAGTTGTGGAAGAAAGTTTGTGTTTGAAGATGACAGTGAATCTTAAGTAGGTCTGATTAGATACCTATTACTCTTCTGTTCATTCCTGATAAGCTTAGGCACTTTCTTGTTTGTCCTGTGTCTGAGGACCGCTGCCCAAGGTGCCTAGCATTGCACAGAGAGATTCTGTATCTCATTTCACACCATGAATTTGCAGGAATGAAGTATTTGTAGGATATAAGCAAACTAAATTGCACTGAAGTGAAAAGGGTGCTCTGTAATTTCCAAGAGATAATACTGGAATATAATCAGAATAGAAATATATTGAGCAAAATAAGCTTATAAAAATAGATAAAAAATACTATCATAATGTTTTGTTTTAGTTTTTTGTTTGGATTTATGCTTACTTTAGATATAAAATTTGAATTTAAACAAATTTGCTTTAATTGATGTGGAAAATGTGTTCAGATAGCCCAGTATTTACTAAAAAAAAAAAATAGCAATGACAAAGACCGTTTCATCTTTAAAGTGTTTGGTATTATTGAACCCAAACCTCTAAGTTCCTGTTAAGTTAAAGTGGTCTAAGGAAACAATCTTTTTCATTCTATGTCATAAATTTTATAATCTGTCCAACTTCTAAACAAATACTTCAGATATTGTTTCACAGAGACATAGGCAATCAGTGTCTCAAGACATATATCTCTTTTTGTTCAGAAGACTCTCAGGATGCAGCAAGCACCCAGAAGTCCCAGCAAAAATCCAAGAACCAAAACAAGAGCCAGGAAGTTGCCAGGGAGGAACTGGCAAGTAAAAGGTGAAAGCCTGAGTCCCACCTGTCCAAAATAATGACCTGCCCAGCTGTAGACTGGTGGCACAGGCCACCTGCTATTCAGGGTCTTGGACACAAATTTTTTGCAATTAGGTACTTATCTCCTTCCTCAGGAGAGAAAAAAAAAAAAAAAAAAAAAAAATAGAAGGAGATCTCTGTTACTTATTTCAGTAAAGGGAAAAGAAACTTATATTTAGATCTGTTTGTGCCTCTTCTGGAGGAGGACGGACTTGAGCACAAAGGAGAATACCCTGACACAGGGCTACTGGACAGACTGAGGGGATGCAGGGAGTCTGCTCCCAGGGAAGCTGTTCCATTTGGTTTAAATTAGCAACTGTTTTGTTGGGGGGTTGAAGCCGAGTTCCCAGGAGGCACACCATAACTCCTTTCTCTCTCTCTCTGGCCTGTTTATTGTCCCAACACTGCTCCAGATGTACAAAAAGTGGGACAGTCACCGTTAAAGGGAGATTCTCGCCTGAGGATGCCTGCAGACTCATGCTTAGCACCGCGCTTGGTCCATAACAGAGCCGAGGCTCAAATTGGAGTTCAGAGTGAGTAGGGGATGTGGACATGGGAGTTTTGCAGAGGGTGCTTGGGATTCTGGACAGGGTGAGACCCACGTCGGCCATTTTATCTTTTAGATCCAAAACTAAGAGATACAGGTCTCCTTGGGACAGTGCAGCT
Source organism: Megaceryle maxima (assembly GCA_024605025.1). Lineage (NCBI taxonomy): Eukaryota > Metazoa > Chordata > Aves > Coraciiformes > Cerylidae > Megaceryle > Megaceryle maxima. The sequence continues at coordinate 5,696 of JANHGN010000405.1, read as the reverse complement.
GTGCTCTTGAATCTGGAAGAGATGGCATGAGAAGGGCACTGTGGTTTAGAGGTCAGAGCTGAGGCAAGTATAGAAGATGGCAAGAGCGATGATCTTCAGTGAATTTCTTTTTTGTATATTCGAGCAGTTGGGTTTTTTTCTCTCCTCTGCTAATCCAGAGTGGAATATGAGCCAAAAGGAGAAACTGATGCTATACACACTGCACACTCTGAAGTATTTGTTTTAAAATGTGTGTGAGGTCAAGCTAGAACATGCTTTGCAATTTGTGTGTTTACTGCAACCAATTTTCTGCTCCTTCTTGCTATTTTCTGTGGTTTTCAGCGTGCTTCACCTTCACAGGAAGAAATACTGTGCATATGAAATAGGCCATTCTGACTCTTCCCTTAGGAGATTTGTTTTTTTTTTTGCACTCTGCTTTTAAATTACCATCTGTATTATTTATGCCAATGTTTAAAATAGCTTTTTGATTCCCTGCTTAAAGTATTCTGAACCTACTTCAGCTACATTTTACTATGCATAGCTCCCACCAGCCATCAGTTTTTAGTTCATTTTTTTATGAAATAACACACATCACAGCCAGAATCTTGTGTTGCTGGTACATTGTTCTCTTTACAGTTTTCCAGCTGTATTCCTCCTCCTCATGATAAACAGTGTTGCCAGTACTCATTTTTTATCTTAAAATACACAAATTGCATTCCCTTAATCTCCCTTCAGAAACAGTGCCCTGTAATCCTGTTATCATTATTGTTGACCGTTTTTGGAATTCCTCCAGGTTATTAATGCCTTTTTAATGAGAATCCTGGGATTTAAACTGCTTTCTGAGCAATGTTTACTCAAGAATTGATAGATTATTTCCTTTACTATTTTCCTTTACATCTCCTATTTCTTTTTTGTCTGACATCTTACAGTGTTCAAAGTGGAGCTGTGCAAATAACCCCCCCAAATCTGGGGGCTTGCTGCCAAATCAAAACATTAAAGAAAACCTTTATTTCAGACTGAACAAAGACAATATTCAGTCTAAAATATTTAGACTGTTTGGGGAGATTTTTTAATGTTTTTACTCCCTTTTTAAAAGAAAAAAAGAAATTTGTCAGTTTTCAAAATTAAAGCATCATTCCAAAGTAGAAAAAAAATCTAGAAATTGTCTAGAAGATTTCTAGGAAAAATCTGGAATTTTTCCAGGGGGGGAAAAAAAATACTCTGGCCATGTTTGACTTCAAATCATAAATACTTCTCTGAACTTTGTTTTTTGGTGACCAAATTACTACCTAAAAGTCTTTGTTTCCCTCAGAGCAATTATTAGGAAATACTTTTGTAAGAGTATTGAGTGGATGTGTCTATATATTCCTTGGTGTTATATATCTATTTACATGTAGGCATGGAAAGCTAAGGGAATGCCTTTTGGTCATGCACATCTCACTTACTTGATTTTGCTGTGGTATAAAGACATCAGGTAAGTTGGTGGTTACTGCCTAAACATCTAAGCAGGTCTTTACAGATAGCAGTGGCGTTTTGAACATTTTGTCTGTTTAAACCATGGCATTTTACTTGTTTTTATGCACTTGGAGATCTGAATCCCAGTAAAGCTATGTCTTGGGTGCCTTCACTCTGCTTTGGTTCTCACTTGGAAGTTACGATTCTGAGCTCAGGAAGAGACAAGGAGAAATGCTCTTCCAGTCCCTGCTTCAATAAATAAAAAAAATAAAACAATCCATAAAATAAAACCAAGCAGACAGAAGAGCAGCTAGGTAGAAGCTGCCCAACTTTGCCCCAAATTTGGGATTGTAGATTATTGGGATTATTTTTCTTAGGTGTGTTGGGTGCAGGGGTTGGGTTGTGTCTCCTGGTGGAGTCAGGAGCTGTGGGAAATTCAGGCCTATTTGCATTCCCCCATGCAGTAGGGGGTAATGAATGAAGACAGGCAGGCATCCAAAATTGTGTGGATTTATGGAGGAGCTGAAGAGAGCCATGATAAGCTGAGAGGATGGGAACACCATCTTTTCAATCCAGTCCTTACTGCTGGATGCAGTGGGTGTTCCTGCTGCTGTGACAGGGAGATGTTGTAGCCTCCTTCAAGTTCAAAGCTAAATCTGGCCCTGTGAATCCCAGGTGGATCCTTTCTTTCCCCAGTAAAGCAGAGAGCGGAAGAGAGCTTTCCTTGGGCTGCTTTTGTGTGGACCCTGACATATTTGGCGTAGTGTGAAATACCCACACAGATCTTTAGATGGGAGCCAGGCATCAAGCTGTGGGGCAGTTTTAGAGCTGACCTGCTTCTAGGCATGGCCAGAAACAAGAGTTCACATAGCTGAGAAGATTTGCTGGTTGAGACCAACAGGAATTACTTCCTGAGTGAGGAGACAGATGGGGAGGGTGCCACTTCCACAATTCCCCCCAGGAGCTGGGGACCTGACATCCTTTCATAAATCCAGGCTCAAGCCACTGCAAGGTGGACATCACTTCCCCAGGGAGCTTGAAATACATAACCTTTAATGTGATATGACAAAAAACTAAACCTGCTTTATAATAGCATATCTTATGTATACTGTTACATAGAATGTATTTAAAGGAAATGAAAAATCTATGGAGTTTGTTTCATATTTTATTAACTTTATGAGCCTTGTCCTGCTTCAGTGCTGAGGCACTTCATTACAGGTCTCTGTTCTTCCCTTCTGAAAGTTTGTAAGTTAGAGGAAGCTGTTGGATTTCTAAAGCCAGGCAGGCTGTGACTGTTTGCTGGAGTTGGCAGAACACAGTGTGACCACAGACCCTCAAGGATTAATAAGCTGAAAGAGCACAGGCTTCTTGTCTATCATTTGTGCTTCTTAACAATAATAGTGCTATTGGGGGAAAAAAAGCAGCAAAGGATGGCAGCCATAACTTGAAATTCACTGCCCTTGGACCTACCTTGGCATAGTTACTGTAAAAAATGCACTTTAGGCAACCAATCAATGTATTGGTTAGGGTTTTACTGTTCTTTTCAATAGATGACACTTGAACTCATTTTTTTGTAAGCATTTCAATATGCATGTTACGGTAAATATTTGATTAGCTTGTGACAAATTTTGCTTTTCATCCTGGGACTGCAGGGTTGTTTAGTTAGTTACCTCCCAGATATGTTTCTCCTTCCAGTGTTTTTCTTTTGCCTGTTGAAAACCTGTCAAATTGATTTAAAATGCTTTATGTACATTATAATGAAAACCATATGTCTTATACTAAGGGTGACTGTGCAGAAGCTTTCAGCTGAATCAGGTTTAGCATGTGATTTCATGCAGTTGCATCTACACTGTGAGCGCGTGCCTGCGCCGTTAACTGCTGTGCCTCAGCCAGCCTCTCCCCTCTGTGAGCTTGGGAACCAGACTTAGGAGATGTGTTGAAGGGGCCTCTGAAAGCCCTTTGTTAAACTTCTGCCACCAACGTGACAAGAGGGCTGGGATGTTTTCCCAGTCTGTGATGGAGTTCACTCCCTTTCTGTATACTGCTAAGTCATCCCTGCCAAAGATGACATTTTCCAGCTCCTAAAAATACTTCTGACCAGCCTATCCATTTCCCTTCAAACAGACCAAATAGCACTTCCATGTATATAAAAAATCTCCTGAGGTGACACAAGCTTATAAAAGATACTTTTCCATAGGTGGATTTACACATACATTTTATAAACTGTCAAACACAAGTCGACTATCACGTTACACAACTACCTGTAATTTTTGAACCTCCAGTCTCAAGGTTCCTATTGAGATTGGTTTCTATTGAGCAGCGTCCTTTCATCTCTGATCCAAAGAGCCTTTTTGCTTGTACAGGAAGATAGGTTTCCCAGATTGTTGCCTTCTGCTCTGTGAATATATGTTCCTACTGACAAAGGTCATTTCAGGCTGAGAAGAGAAAATTTATGGGAGCTATTTTTAAGGTGGTGTTAGAACAGCTCAAACTGCACATAGAAGCGCAAAAAAATAATGAGGTCAGGCTGATTTCTGTATGAAGAATCTCTTTAAAAGCAGAAAAAAATCCCAAACTTGTAATGCTCTTTGTCTGTTCCAGCATCCGCTTGTGTCTGCTCTACAAATCCATGAATTAAAATCAATTATGAAAAACACAAACCCAGATCATAGTGATATGCAGAATATACATGATGGCTCTCAGCCAATACCAGTAATTAGTTTGTAGTGACTGTGTTATTAGAGAAGAGCTTGATTGATTGTGGTTTCACAGCATACACAAGTCACATCTGTATTCATTTTGAGATCTGCAGTGCTTATAATTTGCATTAATGTAATTCAGATTACTACCAAAACTATAGTATTTAGATGAGATCAGAAAACTGCTTAATGAGATCAATTTTAATTATTTGATAACAGCCCTTCTTCCAAAGTCAGAAGAATAAACAAGATGAATAAAAATCAAGATAAATAATTAGTTTAGATCACACAGCCAGCAGTCTGAATTGAAGGGATCATCTGTAAAATCAAGTTTAGATCCGAATGCAGGGAAGCAGGTTCTGCATTGCAGTTCTTCCCCAAAGTCTTATGTCTAGTATTGAGCTGGAAGTTTCTTCACCCAGCAGGTTTAAACATTTTATAGAGAGTCACACTGAAAGTTTTCCTCCACACCCCCTCTGACTACCTCTTTGCCAGCTGCCCAAGGTACCAGCACCTGCTGCACTGAGCAGTCAGCTGCAATGTGTTTAACAGCTCCATCTGATGAGCAAGCACTGGCAAGCAGTTGGGTGGGTGTCCACCCAAGAGTGGGGATTGATGGCTTCACTGGCTAGCACAGCAGGTAGGGGGGGCGAGGGCTGTTACTACCCTTAGGATTGGTGATGCCAGGTGTTGCTGTGCCCAGCTGCTCATGGTTGTTCTGGGAGTGCCACTCACAAATCTGAGTTTGATGACTAAACTGCATATAAATTAAGAGGGGGTGGTTAGGTGCTAAAATTCAGGATTGAGAGCTGAGCATGCCATGCAGGAGCACACCTTCAGCAGTCCATAGGAGATGACAGAGAAGAGTGCCTGTTTCCCAGAGTTAGCCACCTACTTGTAGTCCTGAGTGTGCCCATGTGAGTGCAACTAGCACATTGACTGCCAGTGCCGGTGCTACCACCCTGTTTTGTGTTACAGCTGAGCTGTTACAGCTCAGGGAAAAGATCAGAGTTCAGTGCCCTCCTTAGACCAAAGGAGTTCTAATCCACACTTCTCATAGGACTTACTGAACCACTGTAGAATAAAGGTCATCCTCACCTTCCTCCACTGACTCTAGTCCTTGTGGTAGTGGAGCATGAGACATGGGCAGAGGTAGAGCCTGTGGGAGCAGCTTGTGTCACCGAAAGACTAGAGCAGTCCATGTGGAGGAGAGTCCTGTTCCTTGCTCCCGGGATTGTATCTGCTTTACCCCAATTAGTTTGCTGTGAAATACAATAGTAAGTCCAAGATAAGAGTCTTATGTCTAGTAATAGCAAGTCAAATAAGAGATGTCAAAGGCCCAGGACTGGAATCAAACCCCGCAGTCTATAGGCTTGACACTGTGAATCAAGTACATTTCTCCCTAGAGATGTTGCCCTTGAAATGGGTCATTTTTAAGGGTGTGATCTGAAGGAGAGCCTGAAATGCTAAAGCATGACAGCCTTGGGACAGCCTCTTCTCACTCATGCCCTGTGATAGGACAAGGGGGAATGGATATAAACCGGAGCACAAGAGGTTCCTCCT
>JANHGN010000404.1:67997-78614 GCA_024605025.1 Megaceryle maxima | reverse complement strand
ATAAAGAGAACAGGCCCCAGTACTGAACCCAGGGGAACACCACTTGTGACCAGATGCCAGACAGATTTAGCTCTGTTCACTATGGCTCTTTCAGCCCGGCCATCCATCCAGTTTTTTATCCAGTGCTGAGTGTATTTATCCAAGCCTTTCACCATAAGTTTCTGAAGGAGAATGCTGTGTGAGACAGTGTCAAAGGCTTTATTTTATTTAATTTATTTCACCTAGTTTCCATTACATTCCTGAGCAAATACAGGGCAAATATTCATTGGGATTTTTTGTTCTTTGAATATGCTAATACTCCCTGCTTAAGGGGGTGTGGTATGTGGGTTTTAATCACGTGGATTTGATTAGTGAAACTTAACTGAAAATTGTATTATAAACATTCTTATTAATAAAGACTTTTACTACCAAAACTGGTGCAGCAGTCATTTCTATTTTTAAGCAGGCTATATTCCTAATATAACAATCACATGATATGCAGAATAAGGCTTTGCTGCAGGGCAGAGCTGCATCTGTTATCTCAAATATGTAAGCTGTGACTACCATTTTAAAAGTAAAATTATCTCAATGTACTAGTGGTGCATACTACTTTCCTTCTCTTGAAGAAGATTCCAGATGACTGTCTGTCCTAACCTCAAAGCAGTGTGAGCAAATTCTCAGCACTCTGGTCAAAATTCACACCTATGCAGAGAGACTGTACAGATCAATGTGTCATTCAAGTCCCACACAGGTTCTGTGAATCTTGTCTCTACCCATTTCCCAAAGGATGGTGAGAGGGGAAGGTGCTCAGCATGTCAGAAAAGTGGGCACATTCTTTCATGGTGGGAGTTTGCTGTTTTCAAGTGGCTAAGCTAGGTGTTTGCACAGTGATGAAAGAATTCTCTGGTTTAAAATCAAAAGCTTCACATTTGGAATAATTTGTAAAGCTACTGAGGCATAAGTCTAGATAGTTATAATTCTGCCTTGAAGCAATTTTAGCTCTAAATTTTACAGTATGTTCTCAAATTTACACAATCTTTTCAAATTTGCAGCCAGATAGAAGTATCAGTGGATATATATTTTACCAGTACCATTAATAATTTTAAGCTTAAGTGGTCTTAGTGAGGGTATTATAGCAATATAATAACAACAGTGAAACAGTAAACTGCTAGTATTAATGCACAACAGTCAGTCAGCACTGACTTTGACATTTGTGTAGTAGGAACAGAATATAAAAATAACTCATGACAGTAGTGGAATAAGAAAAACGTCAACGATTCCAAAACAGCTGGTAGGTTTCATTGCTTTGCATTAGTTCTCTACAGGCAACATGATGGGGAGAAAAGCACATTAATACATAGGAGCTCATTTCCCTGCTGGTAGAAGACATTTAGCATTGTGCAGTCTCTCAAACATCAGTCATCTATCTACTCCTGGTCCCAGTGTTTCAGTGAAAAAATCCTGTGCATAGAATAGTCTTGTACAGTTCCATACTCCTGCCTACTGCAAATCTGAATTAAGAAGAAAATTAAGAGTTAAGTATAACATTTCCTATCCATTTGATTACCAGTGGCTTTTTTCCAACAGCTGACAATCAAAAGCACATTAGCTGCTGTCAGTCACCATTATAATTTTTATAATGTTGATATCTGTATAGCAGGAATTCAATCAACGTATCAACACAGTTCACATATGTAAACACACAGAAGCTGCTTCAGTCACAATAACCCTAACTGTACTAGAGATCTTAAAATAACTTGATTTTTCACTCCTCCAGCTGCTCCTGAAATATATTACAAATGAGAGAATTTAAAATAACTGAAATAGTATCCTCAGTCTATAGACAGTAAAAGAACAATCTGCAGGATTAAACAAGTATCATGGCGAGAAAACCACTATTGTCTAATTTATATCCCTGTCCTAGCAAGAAAGGAGACCAGCGAATACAGCATTGACACTTAAACCAGTGCATCTTGGAGAAGTCAGCACTGATGAAATGCTGTCCCACAAAGAATGCCTCCCTCAGATAACTCTGAAGTGAAAACTACTAACACACACCACTGAATAAGATAAGAGAGGTTTTGTTTAATTACAGCAGTGGTCCCATGAGGCAGCTATTGCAGGCACAATTGGTTCAAAACCGGTCTGCCTGGGAGCGATCACTGGAGTGAGAAAATAGCCCATAACTTGTCCTGAATTACTACTAACCACCAGTGTAATACCAACAGTAACACTTCTGAGTCCTGAGACTCTGCATTCCTTAAACGTTGGAATATTTCTCTGTATTCATTTCAAACTCAGACAAACAGCTTGAGATTCAAATGTCTCTGTTAAGGAGTTACAGCACAGTTGCTTAAGCCTGTATTTTAATTCATCTTTCATTCATGAGCTTCTCCTCCCAGGATGAATATGGCATACAACATGCTGGTCCAGGGGTTTCTCACTGCTCACATACATGTTTCACACTTAAGCACTCAACTGGTGTGGAGGTCTAGACTGCCATGAGTACCACAGCACTTGCTGGGCTGCACCACACCAACAAGGAAGAAATTCTAAAGCCATGAAATGCAGAGATAGCAGGCCTTTAACACGAACTATCTGACCTGAATACGTTGATATATATAATGAGCTGTCAGTAACAAAAGTGGACAATATGTTGACTAGTTCATTTTAGTGCAATTTAGTTGTTTTGAAGAAATAATGGAGGAGATGCTGGTTCACCATTGCCCTTGACATTTTACATATGTAACCAAAGCCTTTCAGTAACACCTTGAAACCTCCTGATGGGAATGTCAGAAGTACATTCCTGAGTACGCAAATAACAATATTAAGGCACAAAATCACACAGAAAGAGATGCAGCTCTATATCTAGGGTGAAACACTGGTTTTAAAGACACACTATCAACATAAGACAGTCCACAGGCCAGACCTTAAAATCAGAACCTGGTGCTTAAGTTAGCCACACTTCACATTAAGAATCCATTTGAAGTGGTTTAGAGATGGTTAATACGTGGTTAATAGATTCTGTAACACATATCGCAAGCCCTTGTAGCTTTTGTGGCAATTAGAGATCAAAGAATCATAGAATGGGTCAGGTTGGAGAGGACCTTAATCATCATTTAGTCTCAACACCTCCACCATGGGTAGGGACACCTTCCAATAGACCAGGTTGCTCAAAGCCACATCCAGCCTGGCCTTGAACACTTCCAGGGATGAGGCATCCACTTCTCTGGGCAGCCTGTTCCAGGGTCTCACCACCCTCACAGTAAGTATTTTCCTCCTCACATCTAATCTAAATCTACTCCCAGTTTAAAACTGTTACCCTTCCTCTTATCACTACCCTCCCTGATGAAGAGTCCCTTACTACTTTTCCTGTAAGCCCCCTTTAAGTGCTGGAAGGCTGATGTAAGGTCTCCCCAGAGTCTTCCCTTCTCCAAGATGAACAACCCAAACTATCTCAGCATGTTGTCACAGGGGAGATGTTCTAGCCCCCTGATCATCTTCATGGCTCTCCTCTGGACCTGCTTGAGCAGGTCCATGCCTTTCTTACCTGAAGGCCCCGTGATTGCAGATGGTTCCATGTATTCAATAGTAAGTGATAAAGATGGTTAGAAGTTGTATTTGACCCTTCTATAAGCAAGCAACAATTATTTATTAGAACATCCACTAGTCATTTACTAACTTCTCATACACTACAAATGGAACTCTTGGTTCTACTGCTGACTTGCTGCCATTTCTCAGAACATTCAACTTCCATAATTAATAGTAAATAAAACAAAACTGGAATTTATTGACCTTAGGAAAATGCTACCTAAAGTTAAGGTTCTGTGGCATGGTACACAAATCAACTTGAGTTACACAGTTGTTACAGAGTTACACAGTTCAGTCGCTGTCACGATTCTTCTACCCTTATAACAATCATATACATTTATTTGGCACAGAAGAAATCCATGATACTTCTTGTTGTGAAGGAAATTCACAATGCTGATTGAAAAGTCACTGTCCTATTTGGTTACAAAGTATCCACACAACTCACATTAAGCATTAAAAACAGGCAGGCAGTACCAGCCCAGAAATGGAAAGGGAAAATCCATTACCTCTATTCTAGGTACATGGAATAGCGACGTGCAAAGAAAAAGTTTTCCTGAGAGATCACTGTCTTCAACTGCACTGTTCCACCACCATGGAAAATGCCTGGCTTGATTTTTAAAAGATGGTAAGCAGAATAAAAGTCAGTGCTCTAGTTTCCCAGCGTTATGGGATATACAACGGGATCGTCCTGTCACTCCTTGTGAATATCAGAGATATATTTACATAAAGTCATCAGCTATTCAGAGCTGAGGACATCTGGGACATATTTAATGCCTCCCTCTTTGTAGATTTCTCTTCCTACTTTTGCCAATCCCAAATATTAAAAAATAATAAAAATGTGAGCCAGGCCTCAAAATGGTGTGCTTTGTTTTGTTTTGTTCTTTTTCTACAGCTGTTCCTTTTGAATTATCTTAAAAACCTATTAGCTTTTATCAATGGGTAATCACATTTTCTAAGCTTTCCAATCATATCTTCCCAGTGTAGGAGCTAGAACCTTGCATTGCAAGTTTCAAACAAAAGCTAAGTTACTTGTGAAAATAGAGCAGCTGCCTCAAGATTTGATAGAAAAATCAAAGGAGGTAGAAATACTGTATTTATTTACCATTTGTGAACATATTTTTTTTCTCCTAATTAAAGCAGACATGCTATCTAGCAGAAAAGTCTGAGCTATACCTGACTCTAAGGGAATCCAGGGACCACGCATTCCAGACTTTGAGTCAAAAAAAGTTAATGTAATTTCTACTGATTCGTGTATGCCATCAAAGATCCATCCCAGAATCTTCAATGGTTTTATTTTTGGTTCTAAGAATATCCAAGAAATATACAAGAAAAAAAAGAAAACAAGCTGAACTATTTTTAACTCAAAAAGGCTTGGCTGAATTTGACTGAAAGACTGGGCAATGTTCCAGGGGTGGATGATACCATCCAGACTGCTTTGCCCTTTACTTCACATAATGCTAACGAGTGACAGAGCAACTTGAAAATCTGAGCACCGAGGTGTGCACACGTTTGGGTTAGTCTATTCCAGTCTTAAGAAGGATTACAATTTGGGAATTACAATTCTACTGAGAAGTGGAGCTGCATTCATAGTTTTATATGTAATACTAAATCACCAAACTAGTTCCTGGGATTCTTAAGTATCAGACTACATCCGAATCCCCTCTCAAACAATTAGACCGAGCATCTAAGACGAGTTATCAGGTGTTAAGCAAAAAAATGCCCGTATATTTGATCTACACCATACAAATTGATGCAGAGTATGCTCTCAGTACTCCTTATGAGCCAAACAATACTTTTATCTCTTCTGAGGAAAGTGGTTACAACAATTGCTCAAGAATAATATTTCATGGAGATGCTATATTGAAAAAGTATAATATTCTGAAGTAACTCTTCTAAGATGACAGGGATTTCTGCTTTGGAACAGGACCATACAGTTAGTCGTTCAGAACAGTAGCTGTACTGGTATGTTTTCTCATGTAAACATGGACATTGATGGCTTTTGAACGGATGATTAAATCCTACTTATACTTCTCTTGACCAAGGGAATACTTTCATTCTCAAAATTGACCCGAGTCCGAACTTCTGTCAAAGAGGCCAGTCCCTTCTTGTCCTCCAGTTGCATATGCCTGCTACTTTTAATCTGTAAAGACTTTGTTTTTACGATTGCCCAGGAATCCAAAAGAAAAAAATGGAAAATAACCCAAGAAATTAAAAAGGAATAGTTTTTATCAGCCTTAATACTTGAACTAACTGCCCGCAAAGCTCTGTAAGATGAGTGCTGATGGAAGAAAAGACATCCCACATGTAATGAGAGTGGATATATCCCAAATTTTATCCGTGTGAATTTGTACTGACTGAAAGCAATCATAAAAGTGCACCCTGGCATCACTTCCCTTGAAATCTTCTTTTCTTTGGAAATTACAACACAAAACCTGGGGAATCCACAATTAAAAAATTAGCAAATTATATAGTAACATGGAATTCATGTGACCTCTCCCCCAGGTAATAATTTTTTGCTATTGAGATGATTTCTCATAAACAGCAAAAACTTCAATTTATGCATTAGCTGAAAATATAGATTATCTAATGTTATCTGCAAGGCAAATGACGACAGCTGAGTTACATGATGCTAATACTTTGTTTTAATTTATCAGTGGACATCTACTGAGTGACTGGCTGTTGTCCAGTCTTTTTAGTCAGTTACTTCAATACAACTTGAGGTTGCATTTCTGTAAAATTGTGGCAGTGGGGGAGCATTCATAGCCCTTTACTTCAGGCTCCTAACTTTAAGGTGATGAAAAAGTGAGAAATGACTTTGTAGATCCCTACAGAGTCAGTAGAAGGAGAGAAGCTTCTCTAGAGTTCAAGGCAAAGCAGGTGCTTAATGAAGTACTGTAAATGACCAAAGCAATCTCTCACTTTTGCTTGTGACTCTACAGAGAAAGACTTAAATGAAAAAATGTAAAAGCCTGACTTTTTCATGTTATTAAAAATAATGAATGATTTATCTTAGACCTTAGTGGAATGAGTTGCATAGTCCCAGGTTTCCCACTTGATTTGTATGAAGGGATTGGATGGAAATGCTGTAAGACAGAGTGATACCCATAAATCATAGGTAAGGAGGAGAAGTTTTGCTTTTCAATTCAACAAGTATATGAAGAAAAAGGAATTTCAAGAAATCCAAGATCAAATCACCTTGGAACAATGTAATCATTTTACTGTGAATGATCCTTCCCTGGCCATTGAGCAGAGTCTATCTCTATTGAAAGAAGACCACTGGCTGTAGCAGAGCATTGTACCAGCACTTTCTGGCTTCTTGAATATTGTTCTAGGTCATCAGGAACCCTGAGATTACAATTGTGAAAGTTGGACAATACTTGGTTACGCTTTATATCTTTCTTTTTACTATTTTTGTCTTGTGTTTTTTATTAGCTGAGGGATGAACGAGGCTTTTATCCATTGCTTATAGAGTGTGAAAGTATAGAGTGCTTTATGTATGTATGTCTGGAAGATCCCATAACATCTACACAAGACAGACATCAGACAAAGTTTTAAGTATTCTTGAAACAGTCTCATCAAAATACCTGTAAAATGGGTCCTGTATTCTGACTTCAACATTTCTAAAAATTGTAAAGCTATCAGCTATTGTATTTCTACTAATCAGAGTGTTCTTTTAAGACCCAGAACGTAGTGTGGCTACCAAGGGGAAGATGAAGGAAAGGGTTAGCCACAGCAGTATAAATTCAGGAGTGGAAGCTTTCTATTTGGCTTTGATTCTGTGGTTCAAAAATAGGACAATAGATTGACTTCAGCAGAAAAATACTCAAGTCATCCTCAATTTACATTTGGTTGACCCAGTTAAAATCATTTTTTCAGGGTTTCTAACTCTGTGGACAGCCATGCTCTTAAGTCGTACTTCAGAGTTTATAAGACTCATTGGTACTAATCCAATAGTGAATTCTAAACTATTATTAAGACCAGCTTGTTGATTTCCTCACAGTCTGATTCATATTCAGAAAATGTTTATTTTGCTGTTATGATCAACAGCCTAGCACTTGTGGCAGCATTTTCTTAGTGTTAATATTTTTAATACTTTTCAAAAAATGCATAAAAGGGAGGTTGCATTTCTTACTATCAGTAATGTGTTTCAGGAATCCTTCAGACTTTAGCCAGGAATAAACAGATTGACCTGAAAGCCATGACCAAGCATGGACTCTCATTTAAGAATTAACATCCATTCTGTTATGCTGACTACTTCTTCAGGATAGGCCTTGTAGCTAATGCTCAACCATGAAAAGCAAATTCAAACTCAGACTTGTTTTCCTGCCCTGCTGAAAATGTATACAAAACCATTACACTGGCCCCAGATCAAGTATTATCTCAAATACAGCATCTGTAAATTTATATTTAACCTATGTGTAGCTAAAATAGAAAAGCCATGGGTGCTAGCAGCACTTGTGTTTTGCATACAACCAGTTGCCTCAGGCCACTAGGGGCTACTGCAGGCTAGTAGGAATGATCGCTTTCCAGACTACTATGTCATTTATTGTTTAAAAAGAGAGGACATGGAAACAAGAGTTAACACACCTGATAGGAAGCGACTCCAAAAAAATCTAAAATTAAGGACTGTCTTTGTCTACTCCAAAAGATTTCTGCCTAGAGTCTGAACAGTGGCATTAATTAAAAACATAAATTGTTTTTTACTAGATAGATTAGTCAAACTTTGAATCACAGGGGCTCAGGGATTTAGAGTAAAATTTAGAATTTCTCTAGCTCTCAAAACCTCAGAAAATGATCTGGTTTGTTCCCAAACAAGTTTCTAAAGAAATACTCAAAAAAAAACCCCACAACTCACTGTTGCTGTGGCCTTTGATGAACCCTTTAAACCATGGCTACTAGACTAGAATTGGAAGCCCTTAGATCTATTTTATATTCTCTCTGATTGTAATAACCTTCACAGAGACTCAGGGCTATATGTCCTCTGTAGGCTTTTGAAATTTTTTTTTTTCACTTCAGACATTTCTGCACTAACAAAACTTATTTACAATAAAAAGTAAATCTAGATTAGAAAAATGTATCCAGACCTAAGGAAGTTCAGCATACTTCTAATGCACATTGGCACAGCACTCCTCACTTCTGAGAACTGGGCAGCAGCTCCTAACAAACAAGGATGGTTGGATGGTTGATATTCTTATCTGGACTGTGATTACAGGGCTTTGACAAGTGAATAATAAGCATAATATACAAGTAATCATTAGCAGCATTATGTAACTGTTCATCAGTTTGTGAACGTATTTAACAATAGCTTTTAAAGGAGACTTTTAAATCGAGAGAGAGAAAGGGAGAAAAATTTAATTGAGAAAGGGAATTTAAAGGGCACATGGCAAAAATGGATCAGAGACTCTAAAGCTAAAGAATTAACATCAAATAGTTGCTGCATATTTACTAGTTACTTAATGCTTAAAGAATTTGCAACAGATTCACTTAGTAAAATAGTTTTAGAAAGTTAATAATACTCTCTATATTGAAAATGTGGGGTTAGTAATCACTTCAAAAACAGATTTTCTCCCTACATTGCATTTGTACAGTAGGCAGCACAACTGGCATACAGTTATGAGCTGGGCCTTTGATCACTACCATCATGCAAGTGAATAACTTAGGAAAGATGATAGTACAAGTGCACTACTACAAGGGAAAATGAGTCCACTCATGCAAACTTCTAGGTCATTGGCCCAACTGACAGCAATTACCAGATTGTATATACAATATTTTTTAAAAAACCACCTTCCTTCAGTTATTTTGTTAGCTGCTGCTTCAGGCATTTCCAATTCCATCCTCTGAAGCAAGTGGTTTGTTTTTTTTCTCCCAAAATGGCTTTATCTCATCTTGGTTAGCTCCCCATTCTTCCAACTAAGCTGTGTAGATACCACTGGCAAAATAATCATATCGGTATACTTTAATGTACAGAGGTTATCAATATCAAAATACAGATCAGGACAGAAAGTGGAACACAACTTGCACAGGGGTTTATCACCAGCTGGGTCTGTTACCAGTGAACGGCTTCGGGGGAACCACATCTCCCTCCCGGTGGACTCCTGCTAGTGCAAGGCAACGCGAACCTCAGGCAGGCCCATGGCCCGTGCCCTGCTCTGCACTAACATGTGCTGCCTTGGTACTCTGCCCACTTTGTGCTGCAGGAGCAGACAGGTGCAGAGAGGTGGACACTGCATGCTACTGGCAGCGTTAGTCTGGAGAAGATCCAGAGACAGCTGATGGCTGAGCTGTACACGATCCAAAAGGAAAAATCCTACTGAACAGAACAGATGTTGGTGGTACAGGAGGTTCACAACAAAGGCTACGTCTGAATCTAAGTCAAGTTTTGAGTTACATGTGCTCTTATTAGGACAACAATTAATTGACAGTCTCCAAGGCAGAAAAGAAATCCTGGATTTTTGGATCAAGAAACTGTTTTTGAGATATCCATGAGCTGTCATTTTAGCATGTTTTAAGAACACTGGGGGCCATAATCCCTGTTCCTATGAATGGAAAAAAACACCAAAGGAAAAGGAGTTGCAGGACATTTTACTCATAACAAGTTTGGCTTAAAAACATTAACATAAATTATTAATACAAGTTTCATAAGGGTTTCCTAAGCCTTGACACTCCTGCTGAGCAAAGAAATGAACATAATGTTAATACGTCTCATTCTCAGAGTATAACAGTAGTAGTTTGCTGTTCTCTTGGGCTCTCACTCCTAAATCTTTTGGTGAACTAGACTAGGCTGGGCTAGCCAGGTAATGTGTTACTACCATTGAAATGTACCTTTAGAAATGTAGTACAAAGTTGGTTGTAACTTAATTAAACTGGTGTATTCCAGAGAAGGTACAGAAGGGGACTAGTAGAACTGATAGGTTGTTCTATTTTAAACTAAATTCGGGGCGGGGGGGGGGGGGGGAAAGGGAGGGAAAAAATGACAGGGGCAGCAAAATTTTAGGAGGGCCAGGCACCGAAACCGAAAAAAAAAATATCTGGCCTGGGGGGAAAACA
>JANHGN010000404.1:0-67987 GCA_024605025.1 Megaceryle maxima | reverse complement strand
TGTTCTCTAGAGGAGGTGGCGCACCGTCAGGGCAGGGGATTAGCGGGGCGCAGGGCCGATGGGGCACTGTCGGTTAATGCGCGCGCGGCTCTCTGAGGCGTGGGGGGGGGAGAGAGAGAGACAGAATGACATGGTCAGCAAGTCTGTAGGAGAGCCAGGCACAGAACCTGAAATACTAAATATCTGTCCTGGGATGAAAACAAAGCACATTGACAGAAGAAACATTGAAACATTTTGAGATTGTAAAACTTTTCATTTTCCTTCATGAAAGTCACTGTTATGCAGTAACATTCAGTCCCAGAATAGAGAAGAATGGATTTTTTTAGTCTGAATTTGTGAGTTTGAAGTTGCATTTTTTTTGTCATTTCAAGTTGTATGAAATTTTGTTTTGTTTTGTGAAGATTTTAGTGAGTCACTCATTAGAATTAACTTGGGGAAAAGGGGCTCATACAATGGCCTGCACTTTCTTCCTTGTTTCAGATTAAAAAAAAGTTGTCAGCAAAAAAATGTATTTTAATGCAAAGGTATTCTTGTACAATTCCATTGGAACAGAGATGAGACATTGTTCCACAAGAAAGAGAGGAGCTTGCCCAGTAGATAAAAATAAGAAAAATAAGTAAAGTATCTGGAAAGATTAAATCATGTGGAGAAACTCTGCAGTCAAAACAAAGTTGTCCTTTTGTAAGTTATTTTCTTAGATTTAAAACCATATCTTATGTTGCCTCAATTCTTCTTGTTGTTATTGTAAATACCAACTTCAAAGAGCATTAAATATAAAGTATATCTTTTGATTTCAGTTACTGAACATAAAATGTACATGGAAATTACCAAGAAGATTTGGCTGAAAGAAAATGTAATTGCCAAGATCTAGTGTACTCTAGTGTGAAACTAGAGGGCTTCTGTTTTATTCAGATGGGTTACTGAGAATAGGCATCTAACCCGTGGTTTCCTTTTTTCTTTATGTGGAACTTGCACAAGCTGGAAATGCAGTTTTCAACCCAGGGGAATGACAGAGGCATTTCATTCTACTTCATTCACTTCAGAAGTTCACCTCTATTCTGCCAGGTACTCAGACACAAACATAAATTTCAAATATAGCCATTAGCACATAAGTTATATCTCACTGTCCTCACTGAGCTCTAAGCATGTGCTGAAACACTGCTGAAGAAGGACAAGCTTAAGCATGTGCCTGACAGATTTTTCAAGCTGGGATAGATTCAGATGTAATCTGTTATAGCTCCCTGAAGGCTAATTTGTAGTAAATTCAAGAGATAACATTTATATTATAAATAAAAAACAGATCTAACTTCAAAATTTAGTGACATTTTAATCTTTGCGCTGTTGTGTCAAAAATGGAGTAATTATTACAGGCAAAACTAGAGAATTGTTCACAAAATTAGTTTTTATTTCTTGTTGAACTTTAATCTCAAAGTATGATACACTAGTTCTTGCTAGAATATAGGCTTGCGGAAAGAAAATTTCCAGTGTTGGCACTGGACTTTTCAATAGAATATCACATAAAGGATAGTAGTAATAACTCTGATTTCAAACATCTTAATGACCAAACCTCATACACTGTTACAATGATTCATTCTCGATTCTCAATCAGTAGGAAAAAAAAAATCAAAATAAGACACCTTCATCCTAAGTCATTCAAATGGCACGTGCGAAAAAAACCCCACCTTCTATCCATTTCTTTTTGGTGTTATGTGAACAGTCCTCTAATCTGGGGAGGCTCCTGGTACAGCAGCTATGATAACTGTGTAAACCATGACATATTAATAACTCTAATTGCATAGTCAGCCATTAAGAGCAGCTCGTATTTTAAGAGGCGACAAACGGTTTTGAGTGTCTTAGTATTCACTAAGAGGATGTTTGTCAAAATGACTAATAACTTTTTAAAATGACGATGGATAATTATATTGCATTTATAGTTATACTATATAGCTAAAAAGTATATTATACTTAAGTAGACAAGGTTATCAAAAAAGGTATGTGAACTGACTTTCAGTGAGAGTGGTTAAGAACTAGATATTTACGTTCTGAAATGAATTAATTTTCACCCATATAGACCTATGTGTGTAATTTAAGCACACATTTCAAGACATCTTATCCATTTTTTAGAGAGTTCACCACACCCTTTAATGATTGCTTTGTCCCTGAGAGGGTCAGGGAGAAAAGCTTTTACTACATAATACAACAAAAGGAAAATAAATAATTAGTAAAATTCTTCCACATTCTGAAGACATGGAAGAAAAGTTCCTGCTGAGATGGTGGCTGTCAATTCACTCTGGTTTTCCAATGACATTCCCCAGCCTCCACCCACTTTCAAGTGACTTTCAGACTTCACTATTGCTAAAATTGGTATTAGTGCTGTCAGTTGGTGATTTTCACCTTGCTGCTAGATGAAAATAACATCATAATCCAACTGTAGGGAAGGTCTTTACATGTCATTAATGTTTATCACCTTTATAAGTTAGTACCTCTTACCAGGCCAATGCTAACTCCGTATATCCCCACAGTTACCCTTCAGGATCTGAAAGGAAAAATATACCCATGCTTCAGAGTCACCTATCTGTTAGACTATTCACTGACTAATGCTCATGTTTTTATTACTATTAAATTAAAAATAGGAATACAATGCAATGTGCCAGGATAGCATTAGAGGAGAGATGGACAGCAGTATGTATTAGTCATTGAGATTAGCTTTTTGGGTTTCATTAAAATCAGAGGAAGGAGGAAAATGAAACTGCTTCTTCAGTACCATCTCCTCATTAAATCAAAACTTGCTGAGAGGCAAAGAATTAAATAATGTACTGTTGTAGCAGAAAAAGCATACAGTAATGAAGTAAACCAACCCTTTGTTAACAATCATTCTTATTTACATACTTGGATCAACATAAAGGAATCATTAGTAATTTGTATGAACATGTTGCTCTATATCACTAGGTTTCAGAGACAGTTTCCAACCTAAAAGAAAGAGCAAAACTTTTAACTAAGACAGTCATCTGAGTTCATCCCAACACAGGAGTAAAATTTCATGATTAATTCTGTTGGCCCAGGCATAGGTGCCAGGAAAACAGATTAAATACGTCCACTAAAACATCATTTGCTTTATTAATGCTTAAGTCCCACACTGCATATTCTCTAATCATCAGTATTTTCCACAGTTTAAGTAAAATGACTAAAGCAGTTACATACCTTTAAAAAATCTCAGCTGAGTTCTTAATTCTACTTTTCACTTCCTCAGAGCAAATCTCTCCCTCCCATTGCTGAGAGATTCACAATATCCAAAACTTCTTACACTCTAAAAATTTGTTCTACTTAGTCAGTTGTCAGGAATATATTATAGTACTTCCCAATTTCCATGAAATAACATCATGAGGAGTGAATGCCTGTATTCGTGTTTGAAGTGTCATTATTGTTCATATAAAAATTTAAAAACCCCTGTCTTTTGGATACTAGTGCATTTTCTCATCAATTTGTACTGCCTAATTTTCCATCATTTGTGCCCAGTAATCACATTGCTCAGCTCTGATTAACCTGATTCATAGCTTTTAACATATTTTAATTCTTTTTAATTGATTTTCACAACTTATTAATCATAAAAGTTATCTCCTGTATATTGATTCCAAACCTCCATTCTTTTCTAGTTTTCCGCCTTAGTTCAAAGATTTGAATGCTTTACAAAAGATGGCAGTGTCTTCCCTGGGACTGATGGCCCTATTACTTAAAAATGCCTTAGCTCATGTCTCCCCCCCCCCCTCCCCCCCTTTAGAATGCAAATCCCTTGATAATTTTCCAATTGCTCTGTGCTTTTTTGGTGGGTGTGTCTGGTCTTCTGAAGAGTCACCCAGATTGTGAGAAGTTTGTGGTTTGCATAGATGGCCTGGAAAAAGTAATGTGGCAGGAAAGTTACAAAGACCCTTGGGGGCTGAAATGAAGTCTTAGATGAGCTAGGGCAGTTCTAATGCTTATCTAAAATACTTTGGGTCCAGAGTGGCCCTGAAAGAGCTTGAACACCAGAAATTACATGTATGATTGACAGGCATATTTTCTACCCACCCCCAGCAGTGCCAAGTGCAGCTGACGCTCTTTTCCAAGGTGTCTGAAGAACAGATTTCTCTAAAATGAAGGTGATGTGTCTGTTTCTATCAATCGTCTCTGGATAACGACAAATTTTCATAGATTATAATCTAAGATCATTCAAATTAATCTAAATGTTGTTGGTTTGCAAGTGCTCTGTAGGTTCTGTATGAGATTCAGAACCGGGATATTTCTCCCTTCCTTAACTGAATGGCCCCTACTTTTTGCTTTCACTCAGAACTGGTTCTATTTGTCACAAATAAATTTTATTTTCTTACTAAGATAATATTGTATGCTGGCCTGACACAATTATTTATGAAACCTGTCTTTTAGAAAGTCCATGGATGACATAGGCTCAAAGGATTCCATAGCTGAATTCACGAAGGACAAATGCACAAATGTTTTCAATTTCTATTTCTCTATCCCTTGATAATAAGACCTTTTCCTGAATAATCAAGAACAGCATCTGCATTGCACACTGAGGAGTTCACACAGAACTCTTCAGCTTTTTCCCCTAAATACTCTAATGCCTCTTATGCTTGGATTTCTTTTTCAAAGCTTTTATTAGAAAAAAAAAAAAAATTGTGACGAGTACTACATTCAAAAAGAAACAGTTGTTGCATACCCAGATCAGTTGCAGGCAAACACTGTAGCTTTATTGTCCACTTCATTTATACACCTTTCCTCAAGGACTCTACCTCTTGCATGGCAAATAAGCAAGGTTTCTAGTGTTTTCATTCCACTTATAATGATAATGATGAGGCAGAGGGCAAGCACTAACCAATCACAAGCAATATGATTACTGTATAATTACTGGGTTTCTAATAGACAGACTTCAGGTTTGCTCTCTTGAAATAAAATAGCATGATTTAAATACACAAATGTAATGAAACGTTAGTAATTGATATAAAAGGAGCACATTTTCTCAGCCTTACAGTAGACTGATGCCTTTCATTAGTGAAATCAACAAGTCTTTTGTTTTCTTTCTGTCTGTCATTTTACAGTCTTGACACGTAACCGTTGTTTAAGTAAAGAAATGTAAATATGGAGAGGCCTGGTGTTGCTATTCAGGCTGGGGAATAATCAGGTTTACTAAACTGGGATACAACCCGAGATACTACGTTGCATGGTGTCCGCGCTATAGGCCGTGAAAAGGCTGTTACAATTAAATGTGTCACTTGTTCACTGGAAAAAATCACGCATGGGAACACACACGGGCTATGCAAAGAAGAGCATAAGAACGTGCCAGTGTAGCAGAGACAGATAACTGACAGCAGGGCCCACCCAAAGAGAGATTTTGCAAGTGGGAGAATGAGTCACAGGCAGTTACACAACCTAAATTTGCATCCTGGCCCAAAAGGGAGAGAGACTTGAAAACAGCTTACAAATACAGAAGCAAGCCCAGTGCAGCTAGAAGTTAAACAAAAGCTTTTATTGCACTTTATGGGAGTGGGAATAATAGAAAATTTCAAAGTTACTTGGGGACTAACCTATATTCGTTTAGTGGTACTAAAGGGAGAAAATTAGGGGGTAGCAATTCAGTAGGTAAGCCCAGTGGTAGCTGCGTGGGCTCAAGTAAAACACCTCCCAGATTACTGGAACTGCGTGTCTGGCAGCAGCTTGCTACATCCGTGGAGAATATGCTTGTAATATGTCACTGTTTGACGCTGCAGGCTGTCAGATATAAGGACATGGTGTGCCTACCTCTCTCTTCAGGTGTTTCTGGTCTCTGACATAGCTGTTCATTCTGGCCCAGGACAGCTCAGGGGGATGTTAAGGTTTCGGTCCTGTGCCTCACCATCCTCTTTGGACATACCCATGTAGTTGTACATAGGCAAGGTTCCCGTGGATACAAAAATACAGTTTCTCATTTACCACTTTCTGTTTGGGTGGGTTTTTTGTTTGTTTGGGGTTTGGTTTTGTTTTGTTTGTAAAGCAGTACCACAGAAAATTTCTATTTGTGTAGAAAATATATTCTCTTTGTTGAATAAATCAAAAAAACATAAAACCCTCACAATCACAAACCAGTCAGATCTACAAATTAGAATTTTTTTGTGGGAATCAAAGGATTCAGTGGCCTGATCAGCACTGTATCCAAATGTCTACCATTAACCACCATTTTCAACTGCTCCTCACCACACCACTAAGCATCTTTCTGAACCTCACTTTCATAAAAATACAGTGAGGTGATGCTCATGGTGATAATTCCTGTGGGCAAAACACAATAGGGCATGCAAATTTACCGTCTATACACTTGCTATTATTTTTACATCATTTCACCACGTAGTAACATCACAAAATGCTTTATGACTGTTATAATGAAAGAAGAGTTGGAAAATTGCTGTTTCATACTAAGTGAAACAATTATCTTTTTATTAGACTCAGGGTGTTTGTTTTTGTTTTGTTTTAATTCTGTTGGGTTTTTTTGTTTCTTTGGGGTTTTCTTTTTGCATTTCCTTAAGTTTAATTTGTACTGTAAGGTAAAAATTAATGTTTAAATAGTAACAAATAATATTTTTCTGAAAAATGCTAATTTTTTATTGACATAAAAACTTTAGAATGGCAATATTTATTGTAGAATAAAAAATGAGTATTGGTTGGACTAAAAAAAATAGCTGAGATGTGACAAGTACTAAATGGTGTGTCACAAACTTTTATATGACATGCTGAATTTTGAAAAATTTGATTTGATGACTGAGAGGTAATTTTTAAGATTTTGACATGATTTTTTACTTCTAAAGACTTTCTAATGACTCATTCACTTTGGAAACCTTATCACATATTTTGATTGATTCGTAATACAAATAATCAGGTCATAGAGCTGCGTGATAAAAGACCGATGTTAAATAAATACGTATGCTACATGAGACAAGAAAAAGGTCTTACAGAGCAGTATTCAAGAGGACAATGATGGGACCACATCAAAGAATGATACTAGGCTTGGCCATGCACAAAGGAAAGAGCAACCCTGCTCTCACTGCATGGAACGATGACTGGAATTGACCCTGATCCAAGATTAGCAGTCAGGCATGTCATCGGAAACTTTTACATAACCATATGACAGATGTCAAAGAGCATACATGGGATGAATGCACCCTAAGAGTCAGGATAAGCTGCAGTTGTAACTGATGTGCAGTCCTTATGCTTCCCAGGATTAAATAAAATGAGTTGCAGAGTGTGCTCGGTCGTTACAGCACACATGCAAACCAGCTCTCTAATCTTTATTCTCTTTTCATGCAATTTAACACTGGAGCTCTTACTGTGTGTACTTTCAGCTGGAGGAAAACTGTTCTCCATTCCAGATTTTAAGACCTCTTTTTGATTAATTCACTTTGAATATTTTTACCACAAAACACCAATGTAACAGGGAATCAGTCACCTGCAATAAAATATTGCCATCTCCAGGAAGTAGTTATTCTGCATCTCCAAAGCTTCCCATCAGCATTTGAGAAATAAACCCCCCCCGATGAACTTGGGACCATAAAAATTGTAATGATATAGAGGAGATCCTAGGAATTTCTCCTGTATCATACAAAATGCTTGAAAATCTTCTACAAATTAGGACTGTGTTACAGTTAATGCAAAATTATGACATTTCCTAAACCTGCCCCAAATACAGAATTTATGAATTATAATTAATCATGACTCAATTTCAAGATAAAATCTGAACTTCTATCTTGCTTTTACCCCCTGTCAATAGCAAAATGACTAAGGAAAAATAACTTCAAAATGAATTGGCCAGTGTTTTGCATTGGCCAGTGATCCAATCTGCACAACCACCCAGAATTCTTTGTGGAGCAAGCATTCTCATTAATAATAGGAACAAATAAGAAGACGCAGTGTGACAACAGAGCAGCAAAGAACTGACTGCTTCTAGTAGGAGTACTTAAAAGAATGCAGAAGGTGCGAATGCACTGTGAGGTTTAAAACTTGGCTTGGTCTAATACTTTCACTGTTTCATGTCATACCGGTGAAGCTCTGTCTTTTTTACTTGAATGTTGCATTTCACAGATGAAGTGTTGTAGATTTTTTAGCTTTGCAAGAAAAATTAGGCTTGATTTATTTCTGCCACTTAAACAGCTCACAAAATAGAGCAGTAACTAAAAATTCCTTACTTCAACTCCATGTGACTCTTTCCCCAGTCTAGTAACACATGGAACAGTAACAAGAGAATAAACAAAGAACTATGAAGACCCTTAGTACAAAACAAGGATCCACTGTTTCAAATACATGAATATATGCCAGTGCAAAACTGATTTCTCAAGAACTACACCAACCCAACCATCTGCTTGACATATGAGATCATAATCATATAAAAAGTCCATAAACAAAGTTTTGTGATAAACCCTCAGCATAACAATCACAGTTTTTTCTCTGGATAAAAATATATTCAAATCGCTTCTGCTATTCCTTTTGTCAAGGGAGATGGGATATGGAATATTTAATAGAAGAAACAGCTAAGCATATTTGTAGGATAAAGGATTTCCACCAGCACAGACCCAGCTGAATCACTCATGCTAACTAAACCATGGGACAGAAAACTTGACCACTGGTAACAACTGGAATATTAATGGTCTAGCTAAGAAAAGAGAGGGAATCCCTTATGACGTCTCTCAGAAAGAGGACTGCATGAATAAAAAAACACTTTGGATGCAGTTTCAACTTTTCCATCCACCCACATCATCATAAGTCAATGAGCAGATGTTGTCTCTGTAGGAGGCTCCACTGAGAAAGTCGACAGCCATACTCTGTAGTATATTTCTGAATCACTGGTTTGTTTGATAGTACTTACTGAACCCTTAGACAAATGTAGTCCTTAGTTGAGAAGTTAAATTACAAGGAGGACAAAATGGAAACAGAACTGGAGGTACCTAGTTAAACTATTTAGTATAATGTAACATTAGAGAGCATAAAAGCCTCTAAATTGAAAATTCTGTTTTCAACTAAGAAAAAAGCATTTCCTTTAAAGCTGTTAACAATGTCTTTTTTATCTGAGATGGTAGAACATCCCAATATTTTGGTCTTGAACACTGGACCTGAACACTTGGAGTAAGTCTTGGAAGTTGTCTCACTGACAAATTTTTTTTTTTTAAGACACCCCAAAGACTTGGACATACACAAACCCTGGAAGATAGTAGGGAAAATGTCTGAAACCCTCATACAAGTGGCAGATGTATTCCACTGTGAAAATCTAGGTCTTGTGGAAAGAGAGGTAGAAGGCTAAGTATGTGCCCCCATCCTTGCTATATTCCACTGAGATCTCTCAGTTTGAAAAAAGAGTCATGCAACAGAAAACCAGGTAAGGCTGTAGGAAACAGGAAACAAACCTTTCTTTCTTACAGCAAAAGTTACACGTTTAGCATGAGATGAAATACCAGAAGTTATTGAATTCTAGCCAAGCCTTCTGCTTGCAGTTCTCTAGGTTATTTGTAGACAGACCATGTTTCTCCACTTACACTCCTGTTATGGTCAAAGGTGGTTCATAATCAAGCAATAACTACTGTAGATAACAGAACTAAAATAACCAGCAAGAACCTCTGAATTTTCATCATCCTTCCATCAAACTATAAAAATCTGAGCTGGTCCTAAGTTTGTTCAGGGCTGAAACTAAACTGACCATATTATATGCACTCTTTCCTTCCAATATGCTACATCAGGAAGCCTCAAATGAGCCTTTTAGTCCTCCCATCCGATTCACACGTGATGAGCAGCCTGTACCACTCTCATTACTGTTGCCCCACGTGTTACATGTTCTCTGTGACACAGCAGGGGACAGACTGAATTGTTGAGTAGTTCCCCAACACCACTGTTATTTCAGGAAGTCCTGTATATGGCAAATGAAGTTTATTAGGCTTGTGGGTTGTAGCAGCATCTAAGGCCCTTGCGAAACATGGAAGAGAAAGTGCCTTCTTAAGAAACTGATATTATATGAGAATAAGCAAGAGTGGTCAATTTGAAATCCAATGTTGTTCTGCTCCAGTGAATGTAAATCATACAAACTGTTGTATTCCCAGGCTGTATGCTCTCCCTCTGTGCAGACACGGTGGAGGAGAAACAATGCTAAATTACTTAGGGCTCTTCCTTCTTTAACAAACAGATCCACATCCTTCTCTGTGAGCCTTCCCCATCAAAGATACCTCAAGGTCTGAACTTCCTGGCCCATCATACTCACCCTGACTTGATGACACTATTGAAGCTACTGTTACTGTTAAAGTAGCTGCATAACATCCTTTGTGCCTTCACAGACACTTGTGCTACACAAATCCATGCAAAGCTACGTAAACAGGTGAAAGGAGCTCTGTTGGGACTTTACCTTAGAAAACCCTGTTATTCAGTCAGAGTATGAGGCTATCAAGATCTCCTTAGTTCATTATAACTTAACTTTGCCTCCAAAAGGAGACAAGCAGCACCTTACAAGAATGATCTCTATGACCTTGGGTGAGGAAAAGAGGGTTGCAATGTTCTAATTGTAATGCCAAAAAATAGAGTAGATTTGTCTCCTTCTTATCTGTGACAATAAAGATAAGATGAACTTGCGTTGGCATCTTTCTATATTTTTTAAAGCACTCACCCCTCCACACTTCAGCTGGATTACTATTCCCAACAGAATGCTGTAAAACTATTTGGATAAAATATTTAAAAGTGTAGATCTGGCAAGTTTGTATTGTGAGTTATGAAATCTTTATTTAGGTTCTATCTTTTATTAACCTCCAGGGTTCTCCTGCCATCCCTAATGACATGGTATTACATTAAAATAAAACCAAAGCTTTTTATTGGGAGCTGTGCTATTTCTCACACCTTGGTAAAGCTAATGTTTAAACTGTGAGTCCTCTTCCTTCTGATTAAACCTCCAAAGACTACAGTAGAATTTCCACCTTCCTGCTAGAAAAGAAGAAAACCAGCACAGTTTGTAGCAAAGAGATCACTTGAAGAATGTACATAAGGTTACTGCATTTATGAATAAAGCAAAACATTATAATTTTTAATAGGAATTAAACAGCTAGAGGGAGAAGTAGGGCAATGCTCTGATCAGTGCAAAAGAAAACAATCTAACCATTTTAATTAACTGTATTTTAATAGCTTTAGTTATAATTGAATAATTTAAATACCAAGGGAAATAGTTAAATCTCTTAAAAGCCTTCTTTTTATTTACATTTTAAATACCGTTCATGGAGAACGGATGGCACTGTGAAGGCGTAAAATAAATGGGTGGGGAAAACCTTACTAATTTTTGCAGCTGCTGGACCAACAGGAAATATTTATGGGATCTTAGTCATTGCTCCCTGCAGGAGCTCCAGTCCAATCCCTCATGTATTTTCTACTTTTCTCCCCACTTCCTCAAAATATTACACAATCTCTGGTGCTATTGCCCTTGACTGTTATAGCCATAAAACACACAGAAAGATAAATGTGAAGTAAGGATCATCTAATCCCTTTTTTTTTTTTTTTTTACATATGCACCAGTGAAGAGGATCACTGAAGAAAATAAAAGCATTAGTCAATGCAGAGTTTCATTTAGACAGATTATAATAAATCGACACACACACATTTATCTTCTATATAAAAACCAATACCACTGATAAGCAGAGCCCTTCCCTATTATTCTTTTCATGTCGCATGTAACAATGGAGGTCATTAACTTACATGGACAAAATTGTGGAGATCTACTGTTTTGAAGAGTTAATCTGTTATGAGGCTCATACTTCCTCTCGCACGGACTTTACTTCTTGGTTTCACTTACTCAGTTGCATTACACTCTTTTAAGTGACAGGGGCAGAAGTCCACGTCCTTCTGTCACTCCATCAGTCTCTGAGATGTACCATCCCATCCACTGAGCTCACTGTCTTGCCTGCCAGTGGCCAAAGGCAAAAATGCCTTTGCAGGGTAAACACACAGTTATATCTCTGTGATAGATAATCTTTTGGCATTCAGCACTTTTGCAGTTTTATGAGCTGGAGGAAATAGTTCCATGTTTAAATAATGCAAAACAGAGTTTTCTTCCAGTCATGTGTCTACAAGGCTTTTTAAAAACTATGTAAACTTTCAATGTCCAAAGTATCCTACCGTGATGCCTCCCTATCATACATTGTCTTTAGCCATTTTGACCCCGCCACTACTTGAGGCCAGTTAGTTCCTGTGTTAGAAGAGACAGTAAAGGATAATTTTCCAGTCACTTCTCCATGCTGGTTGGGATTTAACACCTCTGTTATATCCTGCCTAACTGGTTTCTTTTCCAAACTGAAGAATCCTGGACTATTTTATCTTTTTTTGAAACCTCTTCCAAACCTTTGATCATCCTTTCACACACCTCTACTTCTCTGGTTCTCCTAAAACCTTTTCAAAACCAGAAAAACTGTAACTGCAAACAGTATTCTGTTCACACATTTTTTACTTCAGCAAAATAAAATTCCTGGCTTGCTTTCTCCACTTCTTTTATTTTTTTTTTAGATTGCACATAAGACATAGAATGTATTATGAATGTACAGCGTTTGGTAAGGACACAGATAAAAGGTGTCAGTAACACTAATACCTGGCAATAATGAAAATGTATGTATAAATTAAAATATCTGTATATTTTTCATCAAAATACGTAAGCCCAAACACAAGCAGCTTAGGAACAGATCTTACTACTTTTTTTCCCCAGGTGCTATTAAAGGCAATATTGACTAAATGTGATTTCAGTCATAACAGTGTTGGTAAACTGTTCAAAAATCCTTATCCAAATGTTCCCCCTATACATTTTGATAGGCTCAGATTTCTAATCCTGCTTCATGTGTTTCTGGAAATATAAAGAGAAGGATATTGAATCTTAGTGTTATTGTTTTTACTGGGTGCCTGCAGTGCATTAGGTGCCTCACAGGCATGTAAAGAGATTGGAGTCTGTCTCAAAATGCTTCCAATCTAAACATGCAAATTTGATTAAGAGGTTAGAGAGTGGATCCAATGTAAAAACAAGATGGTGTGGTTGACATTTCTCATTACAGGACATTTGGCAATATTGTAACTTTTAAAATTCAGTTCTTCTAGACATTCTCACGTATTTAACTCCTGAAGATATTAGTACCTCATAATCATCAATGTTAACATTATCCTCCATTTTAGTTCTCTTTCCCTTATTGTTGGAAAAGTCATGACACACCACCTTGCAGTAGCATGGTGTACATTTGAGCAAAGCCAGAAAATAGGATGGTTCTGTTGCAGTGGATGACAAATGGAAGAATCCCTCAACTGGGATCTCTGACAGGATGTTTGACTGTCCCAGCATACAGAACATCTAATCTAATTTGCATCTTAACTCTTGCTATTACTGAAATACAAACTAAGAAAATCCCTAGCATGCTTCCAAAGTTTCAATCCTGGCTTGAATTCCTCACTGATTTTGCTAAAAGCTTTACTTATTTTTCTGAAACACAGGAAAATTTAAGGATAGAACTGCACTTTTGAGCAACTGGTTACACCACATCTATTGACTCAAACTCACGTAGAGTTAAATTTGCATATATTCAACACAGACTATGATGAAAACTATGACTTTGTTCTCATTAGTTTCCTGAAATTCACAATTCACAGTAACATGAAAGAAAAACATGAAACTTTTTAGCAAACCCTCCAGAATTGTCATTCCTACATTTTATAATGGTCTAAGTGAAGTTTCATTGCTGTTTCTGTTTAATGATTAACAAGAAATATTTTATGTATCAATTCAAAATTTCACTTGGCAACAATGCACTCATACTATTTGTTTTGAAATTCTAAATTCATGCAGAATAAAAAAATAAATATATTTATATTTCTCTTTTAATTCCAAGTCAGACTTTGTTTCTGAGAGGTAAAGAGAGAAGACCAACAGTGAAGAATTACTGTAACTTGATAATATCATATATGACAGAAGAAAAAACAGCTAAGATTAATTCCTTTCCATAGCTGGACAGCACTAGGAAGAACAAGGATGTTCAGCTGGTCACTGGATGAGGTATTTTCACACTTACAGAAGATGATCAGTAAGCTGATGCCAGAGAAGGAAAGCAATTTTAAAGGACAGTATCACTTCGGAGTTATCACAATGAGGAGAAGAGACCATGAAAAATGTCTCAGGAAGAAATTCCATATTCTGGAAATGAAAAAGTAGAGAGGGGGAAAACTTGAATTTTTCAAAAGGGTCTAACATTTGTCCCAAAAATATTAAAAACCACTGCATAAGTTAAGGCAAAAAAAAAGGATAACAACACTTTATTATCTAGTGTCTGCCTATGTACATTAAAAGAATTTTGACAGAAAACCTGTGCAAACCCCATCTATGCAGATGAACTGAAGACAAGGTTGCCTCTGCATCTGAAGCTTTAGTAAAATGTTTATGCTGCTGAAGAATATGGAAATGACAAGTCAGCAGTAGTTCTGGGGGCTAAGGGTTTCTAAGGATATGACAACACATAGCCCACATCTCTCAATCAGATCATGACATTCTATCAATTACATTATGCATACATGGACAAACACAGCCCAAAAGTGAAGCGGAGGAGCCAGTCTAGCTAAATAGCTACTGCTGACTTATATGATTCAGAGCACATACGAAACCTGATGTTATAATGTGGGTGCCATAGGTCTCTGACCCACTATCTTACTGATTAAACTTCTGCAATCTTCCCCTTCTTTCCCTCCTTCAAGTTGTTTGGTTATCAGACACCACATTTGTTATGGATCTGGCCTCATCCCCAATGACACATCTGGTAGGTGTGGGTGGCACTCATTAGAATATGCTCTCCAATAAATGATCTGCTGAGTTTATGACAAACTAAATTCTTATTTTCATTATCAGTCACTCCCTGCCACTTCAAATGTACATCCTTCAAGGTATGGCATCTATCCAAACTGACATCTGAATTACAGTCAAGCGTGATGCCAGATTTTAGTTGGTAACATGAAAGTGCACACGTAAAAGTGGAAAACAGACATAGCTATTTACGTTATAGAAGCAGCATCAAAGAGGAGGGCAAGCAAAAGAAGGGAAGAATGTAATTAGATAAATGGAGGGTTTGCAAGAAAAAGACCAGAAGACAAAAAAAGAGTAAGAATACATAGCAGCAGCAGTTTGAAGAGCCTAGCTAGGGACAGTTTAAGAAAATCCCATCTATCAGAGTGAACAAAGAATAGAAATAGAGTGATAAGAGCTAACAGGCTTCATTATTGGATTGTCCAGCAATCTGTTAGCAATATGTACAGCTGATTTCATGCAAAGTCTACATCTGTCTTCCCAAAGCTTGTCTGTAATGGGGAAAGGGATGCAAAGAAAGGATAATCAGGGAGTGTGTTTGTAGATCTGTACTTGCCATTAGTAGCCAGATGAAAATAACTGTATGATTCTTTGCGACATGAGACTAAAAGTGATGAAAGAAGGTTTACAGCATGACTCTTTCTTATAGCAGGAGAAAAAAGATACATAGGATCTAAGCTGTATGACAGATGTCAAGAAGACTGATGCATAGGTTAGGAAGATCCTTTTAATGACATGCTTGCAGCAGCTGGAAACAACTTGTCAGATTAATAGCAATTCTTTTTCCTGCAGACCAGTGCAAGGAGATGGAAGTTCTGCCTTGGAAAAAGTACAGAGGGGAGAAAGATTTGCCTTACCACAAGCAAACAAATCACTTTATTAACATGAGAGCAAAATATGCGGAATGAAAGTTTTAATTTTTATCATCTGCAGAGTTCAGAATGCAGTGGTACAAATGCTTTGGCCCATGATATTTTACTCTTCAGTATAGCCAGGCACCGCACCTATACTTCATGTTCCCCCGTGAGTAGATAGGTAATAACAGATTTTACAGTTTAGAAAGCAAGGCATCAAGAGACTAAAGGAATTGCCAAGGCCATACAGCAATTTAAGCAAGTCCCCTGAGTCTTGTTCAATGCCCTAATTACAAGATCTTCCATTTCCCTTTGTATTGAAACATGAGATTTTGTCTGCTGTGCTGTTGTGTTTGAGTTAAGAAGCTACGCAGAGTTTCTTACAGTGTAGGCCAAAAACATGGTGGGGAAGAAAGCAGAGGAGATGGGGTTTTGTGCTATGCTCCTTCATGAGCCAGGGTGTGATGTTCAGAGGAACTCCTAAAGCACTTAAAGAAATAAAATTAAGTAGGACTATAGCCACCTCTAGACAGTAGTCACAATAGAGTAGTAATTAGACCATCTAACTCTCAGATACAGCATGAAAACAGAACTTGCTTCACATTTTAACTGTTCTTTTTTAGTAAGAACTTAAACTATCTGCCATGGTAAACAGACAAAAATTCCAAGTCCTTAGTTAATTCTGCTTATTTATATTTTCCAATGTTCCAGCTGCAATTGTTATTTTACTCGATTTCCTTTTCTACTTCATAGTTTAGTGTTGCCATGCAATCTTAAACAGATGGCTGCACTTCAGAGACAGGTGACTTCCCCAGAGAGGTGGCAGTAACACACTCTCCTTGGAGATGGAAATAATTATTTAAATGTATTCTTTTCTTAAAAGAAAACAAATGAATGATTTCTGCAGACCCTTTCGCAGTTTTATTCCAAAGTCTCTTCTCACCTCATATTTCAGGAGATTTGTTTTCCCTTCCTTCAGAAGGCAAACTTTTCATTCCTTTCTCACTTTTTTTTTTTTTTTTTTTTTAATTTTTCATTTTCTAATACATGCTGGAGCATTCAGTACAGAATCAATGCCCTCTTAAGCTGAGCTCTGTACAGGCTTTTCACCAAAGACAATAGGTAAAGAGATCTTGAGAGTTAAAGGATTCGTCCAAGGCAATGTAACAGATCAGCAGCGGACCTGAAATATCTCAGTTTAGGGAATGAGTTATGGATACAGATATTGGAAGAATGTAGTCAGTATAGCTGTATCGTAGACCTGAGACCAAGCCTGGAATGCAGTTTTCTCCTCATTTTCTCTAGGTATTTGTTGTTGTTGTTGTTGAAAGAGGACATACAATAATTTAATACGTTTTTTCCAAATAAACTTCTGTTTGGCAAATTAGTATCTTCAGTATTTTTTTTTATTTTTATTTTTGTTTCTTTTTCCTTTTTATTTTTTTTATTATTATTTAAGAAAAGGACTACTTTAGTTTGGGGAAAGTAAATAAAAGCTCTATGCTTAGATCTGCATGTTAATGGCAGTCTGGGTACCACAAATGAGTCTCAGATCATAGCAATGATCTAGTATTAAGTACCACTGAAAGTTCATTATTTTAATGTGTAAAACATGGATTAAAATTTGACAAGAAGTGACTACAAAGTACTTAATGAATCAAGTCAAACTGGACTAAATGCTAGTGTAAACAGCATAAAATTAAATCTTCTGAAAATTAAAACCTACTTTCTTACTTAGCTTTGGGGTTTATTTTAGTTTGTGTATTTCTATGTAGTGAACAATTCTTTGGGGCAAAATTCATTCCCTAATAAGTTTACATAATGTGTATTTGCAATCGGAGAAGGATAATTCAGAATGACTTTTACTGTTTGAGAAGTGGAGTCCATCTAGCTGGCTATTATTTCAGATGCAAAATTTTCTTGACCTCAGGAAAAATATCTCATTTATAGATTGCAGTAAGTGGAAAATGAGTCCTGTGGTCATAGTGCAAGATATAAGTTATGGAGCTCAAGGTCTTTCTCCAAGCTGTATCATACTATTCACATGTGAAAATAAACAAGTCACAAACTTAAATGTTTAAGGAGTAATATTAATTACCATTATAAGCTGAAGTTTTACAAACTGGCACATGAAGAGTAGATATTGTATATTTAAAATAGGTCTCACAGTAACCAAAAAAACACTTAATGCTACATTTTTATGAAAAAGGTAAATGCGTCTGGGATATTTTAGTGTTCCCAACAGAAGTGGGGAAGTATAAATTGCATTGTGCAAAGTATAAAGCATCGGTACAATTTAATTTGCTTTGCTGCATCACCCATGTCCAACAAAGGCTAATTCACATGCAAAACATATGCAGAGAGGTTTTAGCATGACTTGGAAGATCCTCCTTCCAAGGAGTTGAAGAGAGCTCGGCTTGTTTATGTTTTGGAAAATTAACAGCCACGATTGTGGTCTATAAACATACCAAAGGAGTCACATCAGTCAACAGCAGAGTTTTCAATGCTTAAATAGAAAGCTGGCATAAGAACAAGCAGAAGTAAACGGGACACAAAAGCTTTGCATAAAGTTAGGTGTTTTAGTCACTAGAGAGATGAAGCTTTCTAATGCAACAAAACAGTTAGTTTAAAGGTGGAGTTTGGTAAGTCTGTGAACAGAGTTTTATGCTGCTGCTGATGCAATAGTAGCAGAGTGGGCTTGATGACCCAGAAGTTCTGTTCCTGCCAGTGTTATAATTTTACTGTAAACCATCTCAAGTCCTGTGAAATCATAATAATGTTCTGCTGTTTCCTCTGAGTAAAACAGTCACTGCCATCTGAGAAGTGTCCAGATCCCGTAGTGTTGACTACCATAGGTTAAACCATAAATCAGATTTGCAATAACTCAGCAATATTAAGGTAGACAAACTGGTCAGACTTTTTATTAGACACTTCTTTAATTCAGACAGACCTTCTAGTTCTGAATCATCTACCAGCACAGAGAAATCCACTAAATTCATTACAGCAGCATAAGTATTTTCCTAAATCATTATTTAATAGGGTTAAGGTACATTTGTGATGTAATATGAAGTCCGCATTTTCAGTACTTCATCACTTTTATGGACAGATATATGATTCAACTTCTAGGATAGTCATTCTTATTATTCCACAAAAATACCAACTTCAACATTAATAGTTGAAATTTTACTCTCAAATAGGTTTGTAAGGATTTTATGTAATATAAAAACTACCAGGGTCAATAGGAAGACTCCCAAACTTCAGAAGAATCAACACTATACAAGGAAGATCTTTTATTCACATTAGTTTTCCTTTTTTTTATAACTACATGTAGAAGAAAATAGCCATTAACATAAGCTCCATTACGCTAGCTGATATATTGAGGCAAGAAACAGTGATATGCAATTCTGAGTGTGATGATTATTTGATGGGACTGTTCTACATTGTTGATGCTAAGCATTCAGTTGAAGCTTGCAGATTAAATTTATGGAAAATGCCTAGAGTGTTTGACAGATGCTATAAAATCAAAATGAAATAATTAACTTGAGATGAGAATAATAGGTCTAAGGACAAAGACATGAAAAGAACAACAAAGCGATTCAAGGTGGGAGAGTATGAAAAGGCAAAAAGCAGTGGGATCCATCTAATTAGAGTTTTCAAAAGATGACTGAAGACTGGACTCGTTGCAAAGGCTTTGTAAAGACAAAAAAAAAAAAAAAGGCTTTACAGAGCTAGAAGATGGAAATGTCAATATTTAGTTGACTAACAGTCAAAAAACTTGACCACTGGCAAAAATTTACCATTGGAACAAACTATTATGGCCATAAAAGACTCACATGATACATTTAAATGAAGACAGGAAGCCTTTCTTGAACAGACATACTGCTGAAGTACAAGTTAAACAAATGACTCAACTGACTACACTTAAGCATGTAAAGCACAATGGTCTGTGAAATACAAGAGGTGAGATTATAATGTAATACTAGAAGGGAGCACTGTAATCCCTCCCGGTGTAAAACAGATAATGGGTGAATCTGACAGCTGACAGTCCATCAGATTAAGGTGCCAATGAATTAGTTAGACCTGCTCAATGTATATGCCTCTCGCAATGTGGGACCACCCTCCTAACAGAATCTGGGCATTAAATTGCACAACTATATAATCTTTTCCCCTTCTGCAGCACAGACAACAGTCCCATGCTATGTTGATGGCAGCAGTAAACTCAAATAGGAGGTGAACCGCTGAGGCAGTCAGTAAGGCAGATATTTGAGTTTCTTGACGATAACTGCAAGGCAGAGCTTGAAGACCATGTAGTGGAATTCATTATATAATATAAAATGACAGGGAGGCTACCATTGCACAGCAATTGCACCCTACGGTTCTTAGGAGGCACGAGGCAGAACCAAATGCCTCCCTGATCCCTGCGGGCATGATTATTTTAAAATAACCATGCCCACACCCTGCAGCTGCTCTTTGCCTTATAAAATATATTTCATTGTCCTATAGTGAAGAAAGGAATTGTCATTCTTTACTAATTAAAAATACAAAAGGTGGCAGTTTAAGCTGGTAACAGGTATAGTAGACCTAACATTTAATGTAAGTAGTCCAGTAAAGCCTGCTGGTCCTTCCTCCTCATATGGTTCTGAGACACTGGTGCCTGTTACAGCCTAGTAAAACATGAGATATAGTCTTGGTCTGGCCTTCTAAAACTAGATCCTGTGGCTTTGTGGGGTGTTCAGAGGGGTTTTTTTCAAATAAAAGGCCTCTTCACACCTTATAATGAAACTTGAAAAAAACCCTCCAAAAGCTAAAGACCTGTTTTATTGTATCCTTAAAGCATGGAAGGATACATATTTATCATGTAAAAAAGAAAACTATAATTTGAGTCATCATAAGGAAGCAAGACAAAATGCTGTCAAGTGCTGCCTGACTTTCAGGAATAGATGCTGTCCTCTGGAAATATTACCATAGACTTGCTGGTTTACCAAGTTCAATAAAGGGATGTTGATATGAGCAAGGACCAGCTAAGGAGTTGCAGGCAACTGCAAGTGTTCCTAGTCAGCCAACAGTTGACTCCGAGGAGAAGCCAGTTTCCATACAGCAGTGGCTTAGTAACTTTGGTGGTTTGCACAGCTTTCCTTGACCCTTTCGGCTCCTTATTCAAGATGTTTGTCAAAAGTATTCTGTCAGATGCTGTTTTCCTACTGAACCTGCTGTACAATCAAAGCGGCCTTCTGGTATCAAACATTTACACAGCAAAAGAAAGTGAGGCTGTAAGATTACGATGTCTGTACTGCACGGGTTAAAACATCAAATACACTGAATCCACAAAAAGGCATCTACATCCACAGACATCTAGACACATATAATAGCAAAGTGAATATAGACATCAAGCAGTAAAACATCAGTATATATGAAGATGAGGAGTGGGCATAGACACTCTTTTTGCCCCAAAGTAAATGTCTTGTCTCAAAACAAGCATAAGAGATGTTCTCAGTGTGATGAAAAAAACCCCATACCTGACAAAACAACAGTTTGGGGAAAACCAGACTTGTATAAACAGAGATGCTCACTGTCCCTAGCATATGGTTGCTCACTATTTCTTATAAAATAGCAGTTGATAGAAATCTGCTACCCCCACTAAATGAATTCTTACTTTCATAACTACAGTTATGTGATTACCCAGTTGGGAAGAACCAGAGTGAGCACAGCTGAAGCTGTTTGCCAGGTAGCAGGATACAAACACTATGGCAAATAATGCCAGAGCACATAAGGGACTGACAGGACTACCTTCTAATGCTGTTTTCCAAAATACCCTTGATCAAATCACGATAAAACCTCTGTGCTACTAGAGTTTGTTACTGACTATATAGCCTCTCTATGGAGCCTGAGAGCTGCTTTTAATTCATCAGATAGATTTAATCTTTCAAATTACTACCAAGTTCTCCCCCTCCTCAGCCTTTCTTGTAGTTCTTAGATAACTTACTGCCTCTAATGGAACACTGCATAACACAGCACCAGCTTTCTCTCTAATCAAGTTTCAGAAAATTATGCCTGACACCATCTAGACCTAAAGGAGAAGAAAAGTAACTTAACTTGATAGAAAGAGCACTCAAGTTTCATGACAAGTCACGCTCACCAGTGGTAAACATCATGCTAACTTCCCCAGCTATTAAGAGGACAATTGGCTGGGATCCCTTTACCCCATAATAGAAGCAAGACCTGAGAAAAAAGCTCTTCACTTAATACTGCTAAGAGGCTAACTCGAACATACACCCTATCTGCCAATATGTAGAAGCTTAAAAGGAAAAACTGAAAGAACTTTCTGCAAAGTTTGAATCTAATAAACAGAAAAAAAAAGCAAGAAAAGGAGTCTGTTTTTCTTTTTAGCTCATGTTTTCCCCTGCTGTTCCTCACAAAGCATCTAGTCCCTAAGAGGGGCCAAACAGACCCCTTGGAGCACCTCCCTTTTACAGAGTGCTGAGGAACTACTTATTTCTTGACAGCTGGGTCAGCCCAGGGGCTGGAAATCCCTGTGCTGAGGTGCTGCAGCTGGGGACTCCCTCCCAGTCAGAGGGGGCATTAACTCTTTCCAGGCCTGTCTCCATTCAGAATCTACACACAGCATCTGCTCATAAAGCAAGTTTGCACTGCACACGTCTCAGTGCTGGAGTTCTCTGCAAACACTGTTAAGAAAGTATTTCAATCTATGTCACTGGAAATCTTCCTCACAGAAGATCTGTCGCATTTTGTCCCCTGCAAGCTAAAGAGATTTTCTGAGAGATTGGTTTATGTGTTTGTTGTTTTTTTTTTTCTTTCAGCTGATATTCAGCTGAAATACAGCCACACTGATTGGTCAAATATGTAATATTAAAGTATATATACTACTCACATTTGGAGAGGAAAAGAAACTATTTAAATCCATACAACTCAGAGGAGTTAATGACAAAGTGATATTGAATCAAATTAGCATCCCAGGGGCTAAATTTGCCTAGATCCACTGCTTCATTAAACTTTTTGACTATGTGGGGTTACATGTCAATCAAGCAGTCCAGCTTATTTAGTATTATGAAAAGCAAAATTGGATTGGGAAGCTAGCAGCTGAGGTGAGATGAATGATGCAGAGCCCTTTCATTTACTCATTTGGTCATGGCATAAGAGCAGCAGATGGAATGTCTCGCCCTCCTCACATCTCTGTGTGTGCCTAGCCTGGCTCCAATCACCTCAAGAATGTTTTTCCACCATGCACTGCAGCCTGCATATACTCTCCACAATGCTGGTCCAGGGGAACCTCTGTATGTGTTCATACAGTGGGCTCTCTAGACCATTAGGAGGCTAGATAACTAGCCAGAGGTGCACATAGTGGTCATTACCCATTACACACATCATTTCTCATGCTGCAAGAATAGTACGAGGCCACTTGGCCTGCTCCTCCCACTGGCTCTCCCCTTCCTCTGACTGGTGGAGTTACAGAGCCTGCCATCCATTGTGAGTACAAAGCTGTGGGTTTAGATTTTGCCATTTACTTCATCCAGGCAAAACTTCTATGTCTGTATGCAGTGAGGGATAAGATTAGCAGGTAATGGTATAGGTATGCAATGGGTAATTTTTATATATACATATTTCATATATAATCTAAATATAGTGCGGGACAACTCTGCACCTATTAATCAAATTATAGCTGTATTTTAACTGCCTTTGTAACCAACAGTAATTGCAAGCTATGCTACCTGAGTATCACACATACCACATATGCTGGACATGAACTCCTGAAAATGGCTTTCTGGGCTATCAAATCCCAATTCTCTGGAATACTAGCACCCATTTCATATCACCCTTTTCATAAAAGTATTAACCACTGCCAAAGTTTATTAGATATTTTATTCCATCTATAAGGCTTTTCCAAGACCTCTTCCTTAGGTAGTAAAATCCTCTTCAAATTTCCAACCTATTTTAATTCATGGCAATTTAATTAGCTCTTTTGTCTCCATGATGTTCACTCCTATGAAGTATTTATACAATGCAATCACATCACCCTCGAGGGTAGAGAATGGACTAAACCAAAGCTTTTCAAAAAGTATTCAAAGCTATATTCTTATTTCTTATGTTGACTTTTGGCCTTGAATAAAACACACACACACACAAACATTTCCCACAGTTTTTAAGGTTAATACAGCTCAGCCTCATGGACAACCAGCTGTAGCTCCTTGCCTGCGTACAGGCCATGTGAAATTTGAAGCTGCCAAGACCTTCATGGTAAAACAATCCCAGGTGTCCTTTCTGGAAAAGTTGATCTTACATTGGTAAAGATAGCAGTGAGACACAGTTCAGGAAAGGTCCAATTCATCAAGTTAAAAAAAGTAAATCGCCTCCCAGCAACAATGAAAATCTTTGTTATTTAGAAATATGCAGTGGTATTTCACTAACAGACAGCGGAAACCCTGCTATGCCATACCTGCTATGGAGCTAGGGAATCTGCCACTAGTTCATTAGTGGCTTTCCCTGCTGATTAATAGTAGTAAATTGGTGCAGATGAAATCAGAATAGCCAAAATGTCTCACACTGTTCTAAAAAATATCAAAAGTTAGCCCCTTCCTAAAAGGGCCTCCAGTTCAGTTAGTGTGTAAGCTCATGAAAAGAAATGCTCTTATGATTGCCATACTCACCAGGAGAGAAAGCATAGAGTATGAAGCTTTTATTCAGATGTAAAAAGAAGGCTGTATTACCCAATAGTCAGCCATTTACATGATGATGGAGAAAATGAAAGAGACCCATGGAAAGCAATTCAACAGCTTGCACTAGAAAACTGTTGTCTGATACTGTGCATCTAAGCTTCGCTTACAGATTTATGCTTCAGGTAGATTGTTACATCTCTGAATCTCCTTCTCTTGGGAGGGGGTAAAAATGGAATTGGATTTATATCCCTGTGTTTTCTGAACCAGACACTGGCTAATAATATAGGAGTCTAGGTACAGAATGACATTAAACGCTGTGAGTATTTGATGTTAATCAATGGATGGTGTCTCAGTGGGAGTTTGCTCATTTCTGCCTTAAGAGAGCTAAATTGCTACATCTAGCTATGCTGGGCAGTATTGAAACAAGCAGTCAATACTTTCTTCCAGAATCAATCTATAAAAAAGTAACTCAATGGAAGCGACCTGAGAAATGTGCTAGGAGGAGGAAAGTGAGAAGCAGTCTGTCTCGTGCACTATACCTCATGCTGGTTAACCAGACAAAACCACACATACACCTGTAAGAGGATACAGTATTTCAAAGGGAGGTCGCTTGACCCAGAATTGTCTATGAAAACTCCTGAACAGTAAGACTGAAGATTAAAAGCAGAACAGGCAAATATTTCACCTTCCATTGACACCTGATACAGAAAAGCACTTAATCATTTGCTTAAGTCTACCCCAATTCAGCCAAGCTGTTAAGCATATGTTTAAGTGCTAGAAAGTCAATAGGATGTAAGCATGTGTTTAACTGCTCTGCTGAAAGGGGCAGTTTGCTGCTCGGGATGTGAAAGATGTGACATGAAATACTGCTTTCTGCATTGGCTTTTGCTCAATGCCAAATCTAGCTTTCATGGGGGGCAGCTGGATCCTTTTCCAGCCTTAAAAGAAGGGAATGTTAAAGATGTCACAAGCTGTCCCAAGAGCTGCTGAGCACTGGGAGTCTTCCTGATCTGTCCCCAAAGGAATAAGATTTTTCCATAGGAAAGACAGGGAACAGGGGAAAGTCCATAAGGAACACCAGTAAGCAAATTTCCAACCAAAGCTGGTAGAATGTATTGCAAGTTTGCTTACCTCTCCTGACCCTCACCATTAACCCAATATTTGGGGCATCATTAATCCAAAATTTGGGGAATGCTGTAAGGGACTTAATACTATATTGATGGCAGAATAAATGAGCATCTCCCTGCTATGCTATGGTACATGTCCATGAAGCAGCTGAAGTACAAGTGAGAGCGGCAGAATTTATAGAGTACAAAAAGACTGGGGTAACGTGCAGTGACATCCTAACACAGAACACATCCAGTTTGGGTGTGAGCCTGTACATTTGGGCTTGTGTGTTTGTGTGTAGGAGAGCTGCACCTGTGTCTCAGTCCCAACATCTGTTTTATTAATGTGTCCTATGTGGTCTTTACAAAAACAATATTCTTACGTGATTTGCAAAATGCGAGTGCTGGGAGTTTTAGTGGAAAAGTAGAGATGCACCACACTGATTTCCTGATCAAAAAATAAACACAGGTGAAAAAAAAATCAGAAGTATTATACTTCAGAAGTAACACTGTCTTCTTACACACGCCTAAAGGAAATTCTATTTATTTATTCTATTTTTTTTCCTGTAGGTTTGGTTTTGGTTGTTGGTTTGTTTGTTTGTTGTTTTGTTGTTGGGTTTTGGTTGGTTGTTTTAATATAGTAGCCAAAATAATGGTTTGCTGGAATGATCTTGTGGATTTTCTTTCTCTTAAGCTTATCCATTATGAAAAATGTGAGTGCACGGAGCAGATGCATTTTGGTTACTGCTGTGTCTCTCAATGTGATTCATCTCTACTGGACAGTATATGCAAGCAACTCTTCACCTGAACCAGTAACCCAAAAATAAGCTTAGGAATCTGAAGAACAGGAATATGTAGTCTCAAAACCTTCAAGGACTATTTCAGGTGCTAATATTCTCAGGCAGCATGCCCTAGGAGAAAAGCATTCTCTGGGCATAAACTGTTACACTTCTGACAAGAAGCAGCAACAAAAAGAGCCTCAGAAGTTGCCCATGGCAGCTGAAGAGAAGTGAGTGTTATTAGATAAGACGGAAAGTGAAGAGGAGCTGGTTGCTAACCAGGTATATAGGCTGGAAATAGATGATTAAAAACAGTTAGCCTTAAGTACTGGATCAAAGGAATAGCTGTTCTGTGGGGTTTTTTCCAGCATCTTTTTAAGGAGAGAAGACACAGTTTTTCCAATGTGACAAAAATAAAGCCAGATTTATTTTTGTTAGATCTTGCTTTATCACTGGGCTTAAATTTAGGACTGTAATATGTTGATGGCACTGCTTTCTGGCTCCAGATCATCAGTTGCACAGATAGCCCCAATTTGATGCCCTGCATTATGAAAAATCTAGCTCAGATGATGTTCTCTATGCTTCTCCTGTAGAAGTTGCCTGTCAGTCACCTGGGATGAAGGTTTAAAGCAACCAGAATAAATCATGTTCTGGTTGAGATGGGCCACCTACCAGTTTAAGAGAATTTTTTTCTATTAATGCTCAACTCAGCATGTTTTTTAAAGAACTAGCTTAATTTTAGAATCATACTTAAATAACATCAAAGTAAGGCATACATTTAAGAGTTGGTTATGTACCATAGATTGGACTGTTGGACTCCATAAAAATCTATAATAATAAAGTAATCATTTACCAAAATTTCTATACTAAAAATATAGCTTGTAAATTAAAAATGTACTGTAAAAATGTATCTTCACTAATTTCCTAGCTGTTTTCCAGTTCACAGTAATTAACCTCTTTTCCACTTCACAGTAGTTTGTCTGGCCCTTGTTCTCATAGAGAGTGACAACAGGCACACAGAGAATGCCTACTTTTGATTATTTAGGTGTTTTTAAGTATGTAAAGTTTGGACCTTGTGTTACCTATGCAGTATATCTGCACTTCTAAACAACAATTCACAACATCTAAATTAGACATTTAAACATGAAGCAGTGAGTATTCCCAAAAGTTTCAAATGTAATTCAAAAAGTTAAGTGAAATTTTCTCTCATTTTCATATCCAA
The DNA here is from genome assembly GCA_024605025.1 of Megaceryle maxima. NCBI lineage: Eukaryota > Metazoa > Chordata > Aves > Coraciiformes > Cerylidae > Megaceryle > Megaceryle maxima. Next base: position 40,497 of record JANHGN010000404.1, on the reverse strand, counting down.
GCTTCCATATAGCTATCTTGTTCAGAGAAAAAGTCCTCAAGACTTGTAAGAGGGTTGTGGGGTTTTTTTTCTTTACTGTGGAGAGAAACTCTAGCAGTAAATAAAAACCCATAAATAATTCCAGCTGTAAATGAAAAGCTGGTGATTACGTAAAGACTTTGGGGAAAATCAGGGAAGATGAGTGGTGTAAAATGACATATAGCCCAGTTTTCTACCAGTTTGACACATGCCTCTCTTAATTGAGAGCTGTGTTGATAAACAAAGCTACCTGGGGTCGGTATCACCCTCAGAATACAAAAGTAAGAACCCAGTATTTGACCCGAACTGACTTTCCACTGTTAAAATCTTTTAACACTTTAGCGAGATCACGTCTGATCATTATTCTTATGTCCTAGAAATGTGATCAGTAGTACTTCTTTCATACTTCTAGAGGCCTCTACGAAGAATCAATTTTTAAAAAACTCCACAGCTACCTGAGAAACAAGTCTTTGCCGTATGCCTCAGGGCATATAATTGATAATACATACCCCAAATGGCACTTATTGCAGAAAAATGTAATCAGCTGCACAGCAATGAAAAATCACGATAGGACTTTCTTTTACACACCAGTGCAGCCAGAAACATAACCCGGAAGGTCCCATTGGCCATTAAAAACTGTTCTGACTGTAGTGAAGTCATGTTAGGTCAGCATAGATGCATATATTACTGACTTCTGTATTATAAGTAGACATGAACTTGAAATCAGATGGCAATAACCCACTGGAGATTAGAATATGTGTCTACACTTCACTCAGCTAGAAGGGAGAATGTAAGGAAGTGGTGCACAGAGCTATAGTTCCCCATCCAAGAGGAACAGGTAGCAACTGGGTCAGAAACCAAGAAATATTAAAAACAATGTCAAAATGGAGAGACAGAAAGTTTAGCATCCTCCCTCTGGAAAGGCATTGGGAAAGACAAAGAAAGCCAGACATTAAGTTTAATGGCATTTTTTAAGGCACATCATGCAATCACTACCAGAAATTCAGATCTAGCAATTTCAGAATGATATCCTGGTGCCACTGGGAAGGATTCAACTAATTTGAGTGAAAATATACTCAAACTGAGAAAATCTTCATACTAAATGATTATTTAGTCATAGTATCATTAAATTGGATTAACTAATGATTAATAGAATTAAAATAATCATGGCTAATTGATTACAAAATATATAGAATCATAGAAATGTCTGAGTTGGAAGGGACCTCTGGAGGTCATCTAGTCCAACCCCCCCTGCTGAGAGCAGGGGCATCCTCAGCTAGAGCAGGTTGCTCAGAGCCTTGTCAAGCCCCACCTTGAATGTCTCCAGAGATGGGGCCTCAACCACCTCCCTGGGCAACTTGTTCCAGTGCTTCACCACTCTTGTGGTAAAGAGCTTCTTCCTTACATCCAATCTAAATCCACTTTTTTCTAATTTAAAACCATTGCCCCTCGTCCTTTCACTCCAGACCTTTGTAAACAGGCCCCCTCCAGGCTTGTTCTCTTCAGGTACTGGAAGGGCACTATTAGGTCTCCCCGGAGCCTTCTCTTGTCCAGGCTGAACAATCCCAGCTCCCTCAGCCTGTCCTTGTAGGAGAGGTGCTCCAGCCCCCTGATCATCCTTGTGTCCCTCCTCTAGACCTGCTCCATCAGGTCCATGTCCTCCCTGTGCTGAAGGCTCCAGAGCTGGATGCAGTATTCCAGGTGGGGTGTCACCAGAGCAGAGTAGAGCAGCAGAATCCCCTCTCTCCATCTGCTACAATTTTGCAGCATTACACTTTCATTTGAAAAGGAACTCGGCCTAGGTATGTATCAGTGGGAAATGGGGAAAGGTTAGGAAAGGATGGTGAAATTAAAACACTGAAATGTATTGAAGGAAGACAGTAAAGCCTGAGAAGTAATTGCAACTAAAATCTGGGGGGCTTAATGTTCTAAAATGGGAACACTGTATCATGTAAATCCAAAAGGACATTCCCAGACTCCACATAAGAATCGTATTACTTTGGGACTGGCTAGTGTAAATGCAGGATATTCTGCAAGCTCTCTCTCATCTTAGTTGCAGTGGACCTCTCACCACAGACTGTTTGGGAGTAGCTACTCTTTGGGCATTTAATGGTAATTGGAAACTTTCAAAGAATAAAAAGCATAATCATATATTGATTTTAGTGGTTTATAGCACCCCATTGGTTTCATATTCTTGAAAAGGAAACAGTTTTAATATCCTAATTCAGCTAAAAATAAAAGCAACCATTTAATTAATTAAAGTTCATGTCACTCAATTAAAGAGTGAGTTTAGAAATAAGCAGACCATTGTTATATGTCTATAAAGCTATCATAAGTACTTGCTGTAGGCTGATACATTTTTTTTGCATTTCTTAGCTTAAACTTTTTTTTGAACTCTAGAAAAATCCATTTCTGTTTTGCTGTTAGGGAGAAAAAAAGAAAAAAAGCAACTCAACAAAACTTATAAAATGTCAATTTTTGAAAAGAAGAAAGCCATGAAACTGGTTTCAAAATACTAACAGTACACCAGCGCTGTATAATCTACGGGAGGTTTAATTTATTCATCTCTCTAAGAGCGAAACATATCTCATCCTGCACTCAGGCCAGTGACCCCCTCACACATTTCAATTTTCGTGTTTATCCATCCCAGGTTTCCCCTTTCTGGGTAGGAAACATGTTGTCTGTACAATGGAAGCACAGAAAAGAGTAGTGGAAAGGAACTTGGGAAAAAAAGCTATACTTATGTACTACCTGACAAATACATGTAGCTTCTTATAAGGCATCAATCTTAATTATTGATTCAAAGCCTCTAGCACTAGCAAGAAGTTTATGTTATGTACATAACATAAAGCAAGCTGTTTACAATAGTGGTTTGGTTCAGAGCAATAGTACTGTTTTCAAGTCAGTATCATGCACTATTTCAGTTCTCAGCGCATTTTTCATGCTTGTTAAGTTAGAATTCATTTGGAGAAAGCTAATCTAAAAGATCATCTACAGGTGCACATCAAATGTGCACCAACACTTATAAGGAAAATATGGGTTTGAACCAAACATTTATTTTTCATGCAGTTTCAAACTTCATGGATAGTCAGGATGTTCACTCTAGGGGACCAGACTAAATTTAGTCTAGAGTAAACCACCAAGCACATAAGCGTAGACACAGAGGCTTTAGTACCGACTGTTTAGATCTACTGCCAAGCTCCCATTTGGCTAATTACCTGCTGACATAGTTGCAGGCTAAAACACTTTTGCTTTAAGTTAGGCCCACTACTTCTTCAAGACAGAAAAAGAAGAATTATTCTTAGAAGAACAAATTATTCCCTTTCTCTTTTAAAATAACACACACCAGAACACTGTATCCATATCTTAATTCAATCTTCTACAGGCATCACAACCTAATCCTTCAGTCTTTCAAGACTCTTCTCCTTGCTTCCACCTTGAGCCGCTCTAAGTATTCCACACCTTCCTAGAGATGCAGTGCCCAGCCTTTACTGGCACACTGTGAAATTCAGGGTTTGTTTCATGTATTTGATAGAAGCTGTTCCTCTTACACATTCCAAGAGAAGTATTTTCCCACGTAGGAAAAGGACATCATGCTGATTCATACTCACTTAAGACTTACTGGAACCTTTTCTACAAAACTGCCACACCACAAATGGTTCTCCAGTGCATGTCAGTGAAGCTGATTATTGCTGTCTATGCCCATAGTTTCACGCTGAGATGCCTACAAAGTTCACCAGTAGATCCCTGTGAAACCTGGATTTTCCATGTTATGATAATTTTTGCTTAATTTTCTACAATAATTTATTAGTGCTTCATTTCATAGTAAATATCATATTTAGATTTCAGAAACGTAAGAAAAATGCTTGTGACAAATGCTTGTATCTTAGTGTATACATGACTGAAATACTCATTTCAAAGTGAAATACACTTTTGAAAAAATCTAAATGAAAAATTTTTAGCAGTGTGATGATCAGCTTTCAAAGAAATGCCATCAAATTTGATGTGCTTCAGCAAACTGTTTAAATGAGCTGCCATTTTCCTATATAAAGATGCATTATGTCAAATAATTTTAGACCAGCTTCTTATCAAGGATAATTTTGTTTTGGATATTGATTTGAGAAAATATTATGTATTAAAAAAACCCTAAAAGGTTGTTAACTGTGAAGGGCTGGCTCTGTAAAATGTGGAGGACAGTACCTCCCACTGAGATAGGACTGTATTTCACATAAATAGATTAGAGTTTAGAGACTGCACAAGTCGGCCAGTTATTAAATAATGTGATAATATGCTACAAATTACCAGTCTATAAAAAATGGAAAAAAGTCACTGAAACAGCTCTTCAGACTGTTTTGAATAAACTTTCTTCCTTTTCACAAAGTCCAAAAATATCTCCAAACGCAGGATGTTATTAAATAATGTGAATAAAAATGTAATTAAAAGGCATGGAAGTGATGAAAAATTGAACTGTTATTTCCTAAAGTCCTTGTTTTCTTTTTTTTTTTCATTAGAAGATGTTGAGAATATATGTTTTCATTCTGATTACTTATAGTTCAAAACAACTCAATAAATGCTGTTAACAGTAGGGCCCAAATGTTTCTCCAAGACCTGCAAGTGCTCTCCATATAAAACAGAAAGCTGGTAGTACCCAGATGGATGCTATTTTTCTCCAACAGCAATGACAGTTCCAAAGTAAGAATTTTCAAATCTTGGTGTTAGGGAAATTCTGATCTGGGGTTTTAAGATGAATCCATGTCTGTTAATCATGCATTATTATCAAATTGTGAGCAGAATTCATTCATCTTGTATCCTGAAAGCATGATGTAAACATCACTGATTTAGTAATGGCAAACAACTAGATAAGCATCCTTCTGTTCCATACATGAGCAAAAATAAAACAGGATGACTTACTTTCTTATGACAGCTACTCTTTGATAATTTAAGCTACACCCTTTTTGAAACAGTTATTAAAAGTGACATACATTGGCCTCAACAGTGTTAAAGGTCTTTTCCAACTGAAATGATTCTGTATTTCTGTGTTAATTAACTAATATTTACATACAGCTAACATAGGGGTAGTTATTATTATCCATAGTTGTTGGACTTTCTACCTGAGACAGATGAGAAGTGTTCACACATTCTGTTCTGAAACTGGAGCAGTCACCCAGAACAAGCAGGAAAGAACGAAACATAACTGAATTACTTTCCGCTCATTCCTCTTTCACACCCTCAGCCATACATGACAACTGAATACCTAGAGTGATCTCCTTTTAAATTCTATACACTTTCCTTTCCATTTTATCTAATTACTTCCCAAAAACCAAACTAAGCCCTAGGCCACGGATCTCACCTGAGATTTGCTTGCACTGACCTGTGCACCACTTGCTGGTTATGTATCTTCCTACTGTATACTTTTATCTATTTATTTTACAAGTGAGATCTGGGGCCTGTCTGCTTCTTTCTGTGCAGTGCCCAGCACTATCAGGCCCCACTCACTGTCAGCAATTGTGAAAAACTTGTAATGAATCTGTAGCTCCAGTACAATTTCTGGAAGACAAAGCTGCTGCTGTGTGTTAAGAGAAGAAATACAGCAATGCACTATCCCTACGGTATTCACTTTTCTTCTATTCTTGAGCTAGCTTACTGTGCACTGATAGACTATGGGTCTGCTTCTCAGTTATGCTAATAATGCTTTGACAGCATGAATGCTCTTAAAGTCGATGTAAACCATTCGCCAAGAATACACTTTGTATAGGGAGCCCTTATCCTGCAGTCCCTGCATAGCATCAAAAAGGCTAAGGGCTTCTACTGAAGCATAGCTTCCAGAGCCCAAATATGGGCAAACCTGGGAACTCAAACAGTTTCAACCTGTGGACTATGCATTATTGCAGGGAATCTGCTAAAGGTACATAAATAAAGTACGTGTTTTGTCAAGCTTTAGTCCTCAGCACACAGGTCATACCTCCACTGAGAAACCCTTGCAGCCTGGAAGTTATCAAGAAGTTTGCAGTGTTAGTCTTTGCTTCCATATTTGGCCAGGGACAACAGGAAGTAAATTCGTGTACAGAAAGCACAAGACTCCGTCTGCATCAGGATAATAGGTGCTTTACAGTCCTGTCTGTACTCCTCCCACTTGGTCAGTTGTATTAATTGAGATTCAGGTGCCAGAGGATGAACAAAGTCTGGATTGTGCTATTGCATTCTATTGAATAATAATTAAAAAAAAGCCATCTGCAAAAACAGGCGATTAAAAATATCTGCTTAGAAATATCTATTTGAAAGGTGATTACACATTTGTATTTTTTCCCTGACAGTTGAATGTGGCAGTTTATGGAATATATATGCTTTTCTTCTTCCAAATTCCTCCCAGTAAGTAGAGGAGGTCATCTGCCTTTATTGCCAGCATTTGATCTACAGCAATTCACTGTCCTTTAGCAGCATGAAAAGCCTCTAATCAACCGGTAGTGGGGACCCCAGCTGGAAAATGCAGTATACAGTAGTGAAGATGGTACCTGTTCAGAATGAAAATGTACTGCTGTACTTCCTTAAAGCTACAGGTAGCAAATCACCACTCCCTGCAGTTTATTCAGTATGGATTTGACCTTTATAAAACTGGGGTTCTGAGAATTTCTAGCTATTGGAAGGTTTCAGTGTTTGCAAGACCAAGGATTTGCATACAGGAGTTCTTTCTTTTTTTCCCCTCTATTCTTTTGAGTAATTCATGAAAAGAAAAAATATACACATCTGAATGGCATCCCTACTTATCTAACAAAGAAAAGAAGATGTAAAGCATGCAAACATTTTTTTGTGTGTATAATTTTAGCACAACAGTTGTTGGCAGTCTCCCGCAAACATCTCTTTTCAGGCAGAAATTAAACACTAGGAAAGACACAGACGTGACTGTTTACCGGTAAGGACAGGACCCAAGACATACCCTCCATAACAACAGCATATGACAACACTGTTGCCTGAAGATGTCTTCATAAATGCACTTAACAGATCTATCAGATGGGATACTTCACACACTAATTCCTCAAGGCACTGTAGAGAAGAATTAATCATCTGTATGCAGAAGATGCAGACAGCAACTATAAAAAGAAGGCGCACGCATGCAACTCTTACATTCTTAGGTCTTTTAGCAACTGCAATGAATGCTGCCAAAGAACAAGAGGTTGCCTCAATAAATGCACCCAGGGAACCAGTGAAGGTAAGTGAAACTGTGCCTAAGACACTACAGCAGTCAGCAGGGAACAGCCTGCAGTCAGAAGGTGAGGATTTGCACTAATATAGCTGATAAAGTTAAAAACCCCTAAAACCCAAAGCAAACCAAAACCCATCAGCTGTCATCGGACCACAGCACCACAGTACTGATGGTGAAAAGCAAAGGAGACAGGAGACAAAGACCCAATTAATGACTTTCATCCAGATATGAGGTAGTGCTCTGGGGAACTGTGGGGCAGGCCCGAACCTTCTGGCCCCACTCACATGCAATGCAGTGAGGAACTGATGAAACACAAAGGACAAAATTAGCTGTCCACACCATGTACTAGGCCCACTCCACAGACATACTGAAATCCAATTATTCTTGCCTGAGGAAAGTAGAGTTGTAACTTCTGGTAAGTTTTCAACTAAGATGTCTTGGCTAAGAAGAAACCAGAGTAATTTTACATGTGGAGACCAAATACCTATACACAATGCTTTCTTCTCTACAAAGAAGGAGAGAAAGAAACAAATGTGCCAGGGCAACCTGTGCTCTCAACACTCTCCTGATCCACGTTAGCTTTACCCTGACCCTTCTACTGAGTGAATAGCACTGCTGCTTTGACCCCTCACTCCAGGAGTAGATCTTTGTGCTGCATCTCTGGCTCACAAGCTCATCTGTGTTATTACCTGTAAAGCTCTTTTCCTCCAGGAGACTGTCAATACTGGATATAATAATTCAAAAAAGGCTGCCATGTAAACAAAGCATTATTTATTCATTCGGCTGAAGCACTTAGAGCAAAAGGATCAAATAACACGCAGCACTATAAATATTTTTTCCTTTACCAAATGCTTGATCTTTCAAGCATTATCACCCTCTTTTTATTATGGTTACTCCCATCTTTGGCTAGGAGAAACATATGTTATACTGCATGACACTACGAAGCCCTGTCACCATTCACAGACATTCTCAGGGCAGTGCCGGGAAACTACTCAGCTCCATTTCTCCCTTTTCATCACCAGGGCAGGGCTGGGAACTGTAAAATTTTTCAAGAAATTTGGAAGCAGAATACCAGTACTCCACCCCATTAATAGATTTCCCCTCGTTTCCCTCAGGACATCAGGTATTTTCTCTATTATCTTTGCTATTACTGTATGTGAGGGAGGAAGGAAGTTTTCCCAATACTCATCATTGCTTTTAACTCTTTACAAAGAGAGGAAAATGTTAGAAAGGTAAACTGAGGTACACATGAGAGAGAATAATTTTTTGTTCTTTATTCTTTTCATGTCCTCACTTTCCATGACTCGTGTGAATGAGTCAGAGAAACCCTGTTGTGCAGTGTACAAGTAGGGATATTAATGAAGATTTGTTTGATTTAAAAGCAACATAGATGCCTACAAGGGAAGTTCTTGTTCTCCTTTTGGTTTTTTTGCTTTTTGGGTTTTTTTTTTAATAATGATCCATAAATTCTTGTTTGTCTTTAGAATACAGCTAAACCATAAGAAAGGATGACATACCACATATTTTAAATAGCTACTATAATAATCAATTTCATGGGTTCTCCAAGGTTGAGAGCAAATTAACCAATCAACCTCCACTTTAATCAACTCTTAGGTGATTAGGGCAAGTGATTTGCAAGGCAGCACAAACAACACATCAGCTTGCTGAGTTTCTGCTGACTCAAGAAGCCTTCTGTGTTTGCATAATAGATATAATAAAGATTGAGAACTACAGCTGTGGAAGGCTGCCTGATATGAAATATCCCGTGAAGGATGTTCTGCTGCTGCCATACAAATAACTCAGGTTGGATATATGTTTTGTTTGCACACATGCCCAATTACTGGGTAGTGCCTCCCAGAGTGCAGCATTTCAAAATAATAATAAAAACCATAGGCTGCCTCTATTTAACAGTAAATACCTAATATGACTAATCAAGCAGTTCTGTTCAATACCATTGTGCTTCTTCCTCAGACGAAGCTCTTCTAACCATCTTAAATACCCTTCTGAGGAAAAAAAACCCCACACTTCTGAATGTCAAGAGTTCCCCAGGTTCCAGTCTTTATGTGATGATGTAGAGAGATGAGAGATACCTAGTACTGCTGTAACCAGTAGGTCGTTTAAGTATGTGCAGCATATTTTCCTGGAAACTGAAGTGCCAATATATCCCTTGTTACAAAATTGTTCTCTCCAAATGGGAGATGGGGCTCAGGAGAAAACTACCTCTTTGAATTCTGGCAATATAAAAGGATTAAGTCCAGGATGCAGAAGCCTTTACTGTGGTGAACACCTGCAGACTCAGGTGTTCCCCCAACAAAGGTGCAGATGTTCAGTATTCCTGGGGATTTATGCTAATAACATTAATAGCAACAGCAATTGTTTAGGTACTTTCTCCAAAGGGAACATGTGCAGATACATGAAATAATTATACAACCGAGTCTAGGCATTTAAAATAACAGAAACTACTTGTAACTGCACAGTGCCTCACGTGCACGTACTCAGTTCCTCACAAAGACAGGGACAGTGATGTGCTGCAATGTAAGAATCACAGCTGGCCCTTGTGCTAAAGCCATCTCTTCTCTCCTGCCTAACAGTTACACCTCCTGCCTCACTGAATCTCAGCAGTATTTTCTGGTCTTTTTTTGCCTCAGACATATTATCACAGTCATAAACTCATATAATCAACAAATAAGTGCTGGGTAGTCAGATCTCTGGTCCACTTGAGGATATGGGAATCTCAGCTACTTTCACAGGCTCCTGTCATTCTGTGTTTCAGCAAGAACAACATCTTGACAGCGTGAGCAAATCGTCACGAGGTAGCATTTGTCTGAATTTTCAGTGTCAGCAGAGACAGTCACTGTAGCTTCTGAAGCCAGACAAGAAACTTCCAGGCCCCAAAGCTAAATCCTTCAGAACAAGAAATTGTATTGGATGCTACTGAGGTAGGTTTAACACACACAATCCCTCTCACAGCTGACACAGAAGACCTTCTAGAAGCAACTATTGCTTAATATCTAGCCAAACATTGCACATGCTTTGGTAGTTAGCGTCTTTTTGACAAAACTGACTTTAGTATCTCGTTAGGAGCTTGCAGCTTTTAAGGTAGACGTAACATAGGGTCCAGATCAACACCCACAGAAACCAATAAAGGCTCCTAGAGATGAACAAAGGGCTTATATACACATTTCCAGCCAAGAAATATTTTTTACTCTGTATACAAGCACCTAAAATATGTTTAAGTAAGCAAATCGAGATTCAGAGACACAGAATGCTTTAAAAATCCAAAATGAAGATGTGCTGTACAGCATTACAGAGACAGTAATGCTTTTTCCTCAAGAACTTAAAATCTGAAGCTAACTGCTGCTGCAAGATCAGGCAGAAATTACCAAAGAGATAAGAAGGGAATACAATATGCCTTTCTCCAATCTGGTATCCCTGATTTACTTATTAACTGTGTTAAATACATGGTCAAGGAGAGGAGCAGTGGAAAATGCAGTTTGTAATGCCTAGCTGAACTCAGCTAAGGTGAATTTAAGGTTTAGTGCCACCTTCGCAGGGATGGAAGCTGTGCCAGCTGGATAGTCCCCAGGTGTGATGCAGGCAGTCCTGATGTCTGCTGTGAGGCAGGACTGGGCTGAGTCCCACAGCTCTGACCAGGGCAGGCACTCTACCTCCCAGGCAAGGAAGTTTGGCCCTCTTCTGCAGTCTGCAGAGGCTGGAAAAGGAATGAGAATACTACCCATAAAGTATATGGAAATTATTTCAACACTGCTGGTCCTTTTTTTCTGATTGAAGCTGTCTAACCTCCTCAGAACAACCAAAAGAAGAATCCAGGTTTACAGAGAACTGTTTAACAGGATTTTAGAAAGGAAAGCTCTCTCTGTGTACGAAATGTACACATATATGCCTTTGCCAGAACAAAGTCTGGAACACAACCAGAAGCAATACATGGGAAGGAGCACAAGCTACAAAGAGAAGAACACTCGAGTGAATTCTGCTCAACAAATGGGTTGACTAAGTCAAAATTTGAGACCTGGAAAAACACACTACAGGACAAAGTAACAATAATTGTAATAGTAAATATTGTAAACGTTCACTTCATACTGTAATCTTTCACCTCAGGGCTTTTTTTTACTTATTTGAAATTTATGATTTTATTACTGTGCAAAACTTAAAAGTGCAACAGCATGCAACACATCAGCACAATGTTGCTGTAAACATCCACTACGATGCTGCACCTAATCCCAGTTAAATGTGGCATATAAAAAGTATAATCAAATATTGATGTTTATTGTAATTTTTTATCTTTCAGATCCTTCATACAAAAATTGGAAAATAAATACATATAATTTTCTTTAAAAAAGAACAAAGCATAGGAGGCATATGAGAAAGCCTAGTCACATAATAATGTTTTCCTCATATGCTTCCATGTATTATTCTTCTAGATACCATTAATAGCCTTCATTTAATATAAAAACATGAAACTGTACGTTTCCAAGAATATATTAAAGTATGCTTGATTTTAAGCATTTTTTCTTAATGTACATAAAATTCACATATAGATTTAAGTAGTTTTTATTTTAACTGCACTAAGTTGTTAAAGACAGTAAAAAAAAAAATAAATTTTAAATTCCACAAAATAAATCTGTCAGAAATTTAGAAGCCCTACTTCTGAGTAGCCTTCAGCTAGCAAGCTAGTAACCTACCAAGGGAGTTTATAATAACCTTCATTTTGTTAAATAATATAGATTTTATAAAGCTTGAAACTATCTTATTATGGCTTTCCCAGGTATGTATATCACAGTCTGCAGAATGCATTAGGACCATGTAATCCATGCACAACATGAGAGCATGCATATAACCACAACTAATCTTCAAATTGTGTGACCTTGAATCTTCTTAGGATGAATATTACTCCATAAAAAATTAAAATAGAAATTAGTCTATATAAAACTATCAACTCTAAAAAACCAAAGACTGTTTTTTTCATAAAGGAAACCAATGAAAGGTATTCCTTTAGAAGTCATTATTTTTACATGTATTTATTTACAGATTTATGTGTATTCATGTTCAGAAAGACTGTTCTCAGGCTTAATCAGGTCAATATGCTTGTAAATGTGCACTTATTTTCACAAATGCATGTGAGCTACTGATCTCTGTAGCCCTAATAAAAAGAACTGTGTGGCAATTAGCTCTAACCCACCCATGTATATAAGCACTATTACATACTGGGAGCAAATTATCAGGGCAAATCATTAGAGTTATAACAACAAGATCTGGAATATACTGAATATCTGGTTACATTAACATGCAATCCAGCATACCTTAGGAAATTAAAGGAAGCATTATCCAAAGAAATATAATCACTGTTTATTTCTATTATAATGCCTTCATCTTTTTCAAATCTTTCCTCATTTTGTCACATAAGACATTTTAAAATCAAGCTGTGAAACAAGAAATACTGAGTGGTAAATCTCTCAATCAACTTTACTTTCAGGAACTTGAAAAGTGAGTCACTTGTAATGTTTCTCCATTTGAATTTTGTGGAAAAGACTAACTTTGAATTAGTGTTTTGAAAGAGAAAAAAAGAGACAGGTGCCAATACCAGCCTAAAAGTAGCTGGTGCAATAAAATAGCATCTGTTCATAGAAGTCTTCAGACTCTCACCACTGCTCATGTGAACAGGCTGATGTGTTTTTGTACTATCTTCAGAGTGGTCTGCTACTTGTTATGAGAAGAAAAGCAGGAGATGTACTCCCCATCTGTTCCGTAAATCTTCACACACACAGGTAGGAAAGCCCATGCTGGGAGGACGGGTGGCCAGGCCACTTTGGGGCTCATCCACACCACCTCTGGTTTCCATCCTGACTGCCCTCTCAAGGAGCAAGACCACAATCAGCCTGAACCACGTAGGTCACTAACAGCACAAAACCAAGCAAGCTCTTGAGTTGCCTTTAGGCTGCAGGGAGAAATTCCAAGGAATAATGCTCAGGGCAGTTGGGAGTGAGCCAGAGGAAAGGAAGGGCCTACATATCAGCATGAGAAATTACTCATCAGCACAGTAATCACCCACAGGGCTCTCAGGGTTAATCAATTAATACTTTATGTAAATCACACATGAATGTGTCACCTGTTTGCTGGCACGGTGGTCTTTAGCAGTCTGTCTGTTACTGGATTACTTGAACATTCTCGTGAGGCTCATGACCCCGTAAGGGCACTGCGCTGTTGACCAGTTTCTTACCACACCTGAGCTCAGGAGCACTGCAGAAGCATGTGCCTTTCAGCATCCTCATCTCGCTCATCTTCCAGCCCAGAGTCTCCTTGATGCCTCCCCAGAACTGTTCTTCATTACAGCTCTATTAACAGTGGCAGACATTAGGAGCACCAAATTTCAATACCCCCAGCCTGCTCAGAAAGACCAGTATCTTTTAAAACACATTTCAAAACAAAGCAAATCACTATCACAGTTTAGTTACTTATTTACTGCGTTTTGAATTCAAGCAATGCTTGTATCAGGCCATTTACTTTATTCCTACTCATAAACTCTTATTTCCTAGTTATATGAAGCTTATATTACTTTGAATCACACTGAAGGAAAGAAGGAAAATAATGGTCTCAGTGAAAAGACTTAATAACAGAGTTGATTTCTGTAGTGAGACAGACAGATAATTAGCTCTACATACAAATTCACCACCAACTCCAAATTATCTTCTTTATAAACCACATTAATAAGGCAAGGCCACAGGCCATGGCTCCACACCTCAACAGAAGTCTGGCCTTTGCTCTTAGAAGAGGAACTTTGCTCTTTCAGTGAGGATGACCAGGTCTCAGCTTCTGCTCTGAAGAAAAGTATTTACCTGAGGAGTTTGACTTTCCTGTTTGTTTACAATGTTTGCTCACATATGTAAAAGTAAGCACATATGTGCCTTAAAGAGATTTCTTTAAGGCTTGAAACCTTTATTATTTGCCCCAGGAGGACAACATTTGGTTCTTATGAAGTAATGACATAAATTTTTTTATGTGAAATGCTTTTCATTACATAATTGCATATTTTAATCATACCACACAAAAAGGAAACTAGCCATTAGTCTTTTCCAGGGACTTAGAGAAGTAACTTCAAACTTTGCCTTTAACTCTGGCCTTTTAATGCACAGACTTTAAAACACGGCCAAGAAGCTATACAGCTGGCACCTTTGTTCTTATTGTATTAATCTGTTCCCATACAGTATGAGGTCTTAGTTAAGGAATCACTGACGTTGGGTATCATCCTCAGGGAAGTTTTAACTTCATCGTATTGTGTTTTATATTGATGGCATGGTGCTGCTGAACTAAAACAGACACCTGTCCTGGCTCAAAGGCATGTCTTTCACATGAGCCAGCTAAGAAAGCAACATGAATAGGAATTTGTTACTGAATTTTATGCACACTAAAAAGTCACCATCTATATAGTTCAAGACTGGTCTGATCCTTAGGATGTTACAGTATATTATCTTGCAGTGCTGTGCCAAATAATCAGAGCTGGCTGTGGGTGAGTTAGGCTGGGTACCAGAAAGAGTAGGGGCGTATTTGCATGCAGCCTAGTAATGCATAGTGTCCCCATCTACCTTTTTTCTAAGCTAATTTATCAGCTGATATCGTTCTGATGGAAAGTTACTCTGATCAAATTACTACTGCTTCTATTAGCTAAGTTAAACCCAGTCATTTATACATCGTAGGCATGTGGGCATCCCTTCTGAGTCCTAGAAAGCAAAGACAACATGAAAAATATCACCAATACAGGCTTTTTAAACAGCAGTGTCTCCGGTCAATCCAGCACCATGCACCCAGCACTGAGTGATTGTTCAGATCATCCACCAAGACTAGAGACACCCTTACAAAACTGTTATTTCTCACCTGGGCCACACAATTTTATCTGAGCTACCCAAAAGTAGGGGTTAAACAGGTTATTTGACCAGCTTCCTTTCTCCTGAGCAGTCTAGCATAGCCCTAGGGAGAGGACTTAGCTCAGGAATGCTGATGAGATTCCACATTTAGCTCTCTGCCGAAGAGATTGTTTCTCTAGCCTCTCCCTTTCATATGGTTTCTGCCTTTCCTGTCCTCTTGCGCTGCCTGCACTCAGACAAGGTACTCATAAAGACAGTGATCTCATTTTTGTTCTCCTCCTGAGACCTGGACTTCAGGGGGTTATGTGCTTTGTCATACACAGCAGGGCTGCTCTTGGTCTCTCGCTCTGAGCGAACAAGCACGGCTGTCTATGTGCTGTAAGGGAGTGTGCCCTGTTTCCCCCTCACAGCCGACCTGCTGCTACCAAATGGACTACTGCCAGAGGGATAACCCTGCTGACTGGATTCAAAACAGCAAGCGAGTCCAAAGAAAAGAGTCCATCTGTTATCCTCATGGGGAACAGGAAGGGTTTTAATCCATGGAACTCAGCCTTTACTCCCTGTTCTCATGAACAATCCCTTTATGTTCTTCACAACAGAATACAGAGGAGGACTCAATGCAAGCAGATTTCTAGATAATTATATCAGTTCAAATATATTTTATTAGATTCCCCCACACACTTGCCTGATGGCTTTTTGAGGCCAAAATTGAAAGATGCTATGATTTTAGAGGCAAAGAAAAAGCGTCTCATGCTGGTTTAGCTTAAGAGCAAGCAACATACAAAACTCCTTAAAGAAATCTGCTGCTTTTACAGCCCCAAACCAGTGTGCATTGAAATCACTGTTTCCTGCACCACTCCTTCCTGGCTAAAGATACTCAAGACTCTAACCCATTTTTGCCACTAAGATCTCACAAACCATTATTGTAGCCACTAAATTAGGATAGACGATTAGCTACTTTTTGTCACTAATCCTATGTTTGTCTTAACATCTCATCATTTTCAGTCTTCATTACAGTCTATAAATAGAAAATTAAAGAGTTCACGCTAGTCAGACTTATCAGGCCTCCAGTACTAGACAAGACCGCAAGCATCAACATGCCAGCACCAGAGAGGACCTGACAAGGGCTGGAAGCTGTATGTCTAAGAAATAAAACATTATTTAGAACAAAATAGGTACCATTTTATAAATACCTCTCTACTAGATGTATTATGGGAAAACAATTCCTGCTTTCTCATACTGACTGAATACTTTCCATGAATTTCTGATCTGTACATATGGAATTAATACTGTAACTTTAGCATACTCATTAAAATATTTATTCTAAATGACTTCTCAGAACCTAACCTTCATTCCTTCTTTCATTCCCTTTTGCTTTCTTATCAATATGATATGGCATATAAGAAAGAATATCTATTTGAGCCATGCCTTAACTACAGCTGTAAATTATGTCTCTAAGTTAAGTCCCATAAAACAAGTCTCATCTAGTAAACTATAACATGAAATCCAAGTTTTAGTTCGCTAACCCTCCTGATGACTTCATCTGATTAGTCTTTGTGTTACTAAGATGATGTTATGGTACTGATCTTAAACAGGAAGAGACTTTGTTTCAGAGATGAGTCTATAAGCAATCATAAAGCAATTTAGCTATCCAGCCTCATTTAAAAGCTGCCAAAGTTTCTTAACCCCTTTACCATTCTAGGACAACTGATTCAGAACAGTCTAATTTTTAAGACATATGATACCGAGTTGTATATTTATCAGTCTTATCTTTATTGACAAATAGTCCTTTTTCTCTTCTGGCCTTCCCTTGTAGAAAAGGGAGGAATCATTTTATTAGGCTAAACAAATATTTTTCCTTCCTCTATTGAGTAGGATATAGATTTCCCTGTTCATCCCAGTAAACCTTTTCTCTTACAACTTGAAATCATCTTTCTTGCTTAAAAGACCAATGTACTCACCATTCCGAAAGAAATCTTACTTGAATTTACTGCAATATTATCAGTGCTTATTCATATGAATTGTTTTACCAGACTCACCCTCAGATTACAGCTTTTCCACAACTGTATTGCACTGGTGACTCATAGTTCTCCTGTCATCAGCTAAAAGGCCCAGAGTTTTTCCTTTCTCCATTGTTTCCATTTGTATAGCTTCTAGATTATGGTATGAATTCTTGCTTTACAATTCAAACGTTAATTTAAATCTCACTTCTATTAATAGAAGCACCCAGTTAACAGCAGCATCCAGTTCTTCTCTGACATTCTCCTCCTCCTGCTTGTAGGCAGTGCCTCCCTTATCCACTCCTCATCATCTGTTACTAACTCATGTCTATTTTCCGTATCCGGGATGTTAATGAAAATATTAAGATTAGTCCTAAGAGTGGTCCCTGAGGACCTTCCTGCCTGGAGCTCTACTTCCCCTTTCAGCACAACCCTCTTGTCAGTTCTTTCTAGTCAATGCCTTATCCACTTTACAGTTCTTGCACCAATCCCCATCTTGCCTGCCTTCACCCATAATTTCCCATGTGGCACCATACCAGTTGCTGTACTGAAGGCCAGAAAGATTGGAACTACCACATTTCCCTTTTCTTCAAAAAAGCTATTAGAAAAATCTGGGAATGAAGGGCTGAGTTTAGATTAAAATCTCAGTAAGAAATGGGTACTGTATTGGAGGGAATAACAGCAAAACAAACACTCAGGGAGGAAAAAAAAAAAGTAGGCATTAGGATGCCTTGGGCCTTTGAACTAAAATAGGCAGCATTTAGATTTCCCATGTATGATTTAGAAGACTACAGTGAAACATTGGCTCCTAACATTGGCTCCTAAACTACTTTTTTTTTCAGAATAATACCAGTGAAAAGGCTTTTGAGAAGTACAGAAATAAGGTGGGAGAGAAACTCCCCATGAACCGTCCTAGGCAGTTATGCTGCAGAGTCTGATGAGAAGTGAGAGTTGACCCACTTGTGTTTCAGGCAGGTAGGCCTGGCCACCTTCAATGCATGGATCACTAACAGTGATGAAGTTATTATCTATCTGCGTGACGTGGTTACACTACTAAATTAAGCTAATTGAGGTGCCTCCTCTTTTCTTTCCTCTTCAGCTCCTGAGACTTCCAAGTGTATTCAACAATTCTTCTGACAGAAACAGTTATTTCATCTTTTGCTGCCTCACACCCTGCATGATGCACGTGCACAGTGACTACATACTGGAGGGACTGGTTTGTACCAGACAATTCATACAGTCAATTTAACTACTTTGGTTTCCCTGTTACAGATTTATTCTCACACAGATGAAGAGATTACCCCTGGCTTTCAGCGTGGACTTGTTGTTCTGATGTATTTTAAAAGAGCAGCATAGGGTATTATGATCTGGCAAACTATATAAATTCACACCTCCTTCATGCTGCAAGTGGGAACTTCATTTCAGACCCGAGTAAATTGGCATGGCAGAAGCAGTAGGGAGGCAACTTAAGGGAGAAATGTTAGGGACCAGCCTAGTAGCAGAGTGGCCCAGCTTTTTTTTCCAGAATGAAATAAGAGATTTCAAAAATCCTTTGTTATACCTCTGTTGTGACCTGCCTATAGATTGGGATGTTTGAATTTCATCTCCTTGCCTTCACTAACAGTCTGCTTGAAAGCCTGATGACATTGGCTTTGTGTGGATGAGGTGGATTTCCCCCTATGGTGCATGCTGGAACAGTAACACTTAAAATGCAAAACACAAATATTTTCTTAACAGTGCTAAATGTCCTCGTTATTCAAAGGCATAGAAACAGGCCAGAAAGTCTGCTCAGATTACCACCGAACCATTCAAGCTATCTGTACAAAAGTAGTTGGTATAACATGGGAGAAGGTACAGCGAAAAGTGACGACTCTGTTAACTGTAGGAACACAAGCAATGACAGTATAGATAGTTTATAGCACTTAATCCCTATAATCTGAAAGGTGAGAAAGGATCAAGGGGACTGCATTAACTAAAATGTATCTGATTTTGAGATTATGGCTGCTGCTGAGAGATAATCAAGCACATATTTTAAAACAGTGGGTAAAATGGAAAGGAATCATTTCATACCTGCCATTGGATTTACTTATCCCAGAAAGAATAGTGTCTCAGTTGATGAATTTCCAGGAAATGGTGCAGAAGCAAGGAACTTAGGGCTCTCTCATGTCCTTCAAAAGACAATCAGTGCCATTTAAAAGAAAACAATATTAGAAGAAATGAGCCTCAATGGGCTGAAGAACCTTTTTTCATGCTGACGTTCCTGATGTTCTTCATAATGTGTCTTTTTTTAAACATTACACCCCTCAATTAACTCAATTAACAATTAATTGCTGTGTGTGCCATATGAATTATGCTGCATGTGATGCAAATTCAGATTCCTGGCACTGAACAAACCTAAGGGTGTTCCAGAACCTGGTGTAATTACAAAAGTAATCCCTGTAGACTGAAGAAGAAAATTAATAACATCTATTTTTTTTGATCCCGGTTGGTTTGTATGGTACTCCCGTGAGAAGTTCCCCTTGGGCTGTCCCGCAAGTGCAGTATCAGTGAAGATCCTAAACTGGTGTAAATGAGCACACTTGAGGAGAAATCAATGGAGGTAGCCCAGTTTACATCAGCAGCAGCTGTTGCTCTAACCAATTTCTCCTGATTCTTTGGTGAGTCCTCTAGTGAAATTATCTTACTGAACAAAAATTTGAGTGGAAAATACTACAGACAAAAGCAAAACAAGTCTTGCGATCTACTATGCTCTGAATTATTCAGCTGTTAAAGGTACCACATTCACCCAAACCAGCAAGAACAGGAGCAGGCTGCAGAAAATTAGTGCATTGAAATAAATGGCAACTTGTAGAACAGTGGGCAAAGGACTCTTTCTCTAACTCTTTATGTTCTATAACAGTATCTGTAAGAGATAATAAATAATATATGTTAGGAAGGAGTTAGGATTCCAAGTGTTTTTTGATGATTTTGGAATAGTAAGTCTCTCAAATGTAATAAAAATAGCTATTTAATGACAATTACGTACATCAAACTTCTTTCAGTAGATCTAGCTCAAAGCTACTGATTTTGGAGATGTATCTTCGGCTGGGAATATATCTGATCAACAAACACCCAAACACTTACTATAGCTTCCAGGTTTTAACAAACCCAACAGAGTGTTAGCCTTGATAGCAAGGTGATCAGTGGGAATTTTCACTAAATACAAGATGAGAGAAAACAAACCAAGCATGATAAGATGTTCCATATGCATTTCTTAGCTAATGAGCTATTTTCAGTTTAGAGAGGAGCAAATTAACCATTCTTAATTCTCTAACTTTCCAAATCTGCAGATCATGGCGGGGTGCAGTTCCAGGGGAGAGGAGATCCTGGAGAAGCAGAGACAAGGAAGGCTTGGAGGAGGAGGAAGAGCAGAAATAGAGAAGACTGAAAAACAAGGAGGGAAGACAAGATATGTCCAGTGTCACAGTGGACTGGCATGTCAAATCAACTGTTCTTAAAGCCTACAAGCTTTCGGTGGGCATTTGCCCCAGTTCAAGACAAATTAGGCTAATGCAAAGATTTGCATTTAAGGAAATTTGACACTGGGCCTGACTAAATTAAATATTCAGCTTTCATAGTTTATTTTTCCTTCAGTACAAGAAGATATAAAATTGCAAGACAACACTAAAGAGAATTTGGGCCAGAAAGCCTCAAATTCCTCTCTAGCAGTTGACATATAAAGATCCCTAAAGAGTCTGGGGATTGACAGTCTAGTAAGATTCTCCTCAAACATGTTTTTCCCTTAGTTTAATTATTTTCACAACAAGCATCAACATAAATAAAAACAGTTCCTTTTTTTTTAACTACTCCATTTCAAACGTGGCTTAAACAGATTCAGTGATTCAATATTCTATTTTCTTAATCTAGAATGTATCATAGAATCATAGAATCACAGGGGTTGGATGGAACCTCTGGAGGTCATCAAGTCCAACCCCCCTGCCAGAACAGGAACACCCAGGGCAGGCCACACAGGAACAGGCCAGGCAGGGCTTGAAAGTCTCCAGAGAAGACTCCACAACCTCTCTGGGCAGCCTGTTCCAGGCCCTGTCACTCTCACAGTGAATTTTTTTCCTCATGATGAGGTGGAACTTCCTGTGTTTCCCCTTGCTGCCATTACCTCTTGTCCTATCACAGGGCACCACCAAAAAGAGACTTGACCCCCACCCTTCAGCTATTTGTAAATATTAATAAGATTCCCTCTCAGTCTTCTCTTTTCCAGGCTAAACAGCCCCAGGGCTCTCAGCCTTTCCTCCTAAGAGAGATGTTCCAGTCCCTTCATCATCTTTGTAGCTCTCCATTGGACTCTCTCCAGTATTTCCCTGTCCCTCTAGAACTGGGGAGATGTTCTATTTAATATCTACTTAATAAAGGTGTGCTGTAACCAGTGCAATTACAAGAAAGCAGAATTTCTGAAACACGCTGAGCACACCAAATGAAACTAATAAGATTATGATCTTCAGCAACTTTGTCATTGTATTTGCTGTGCCCAAGCACTCTAAGAAACTTCTGAGGCTTCACAAATAGGAAGAAAGATGGGTTACAAGGCCATGAAATGCCTGTGGTTAGCATCCTGCTCCTGCCTGTGCTGTCAGGGATATTTATGCAGTCCTGGTCTGTCATGTGAGTAGTGTATCATATTTAGTACAAGGTATGTGTGAAATACAAAGGTGTGAATATTTCCACTCTACAGAAGAAAGGTGAGGGTTGAGAGCAATGATGGGATTTTCCTGAGACAGCTAAAAAAAAAAAAAAAAAAAATCTGTGGAATCAAGGGTAGTGAATTCAGCATGGCCAAACTTAGGCTTCCTCCTCCACAACATGGGCTAATTAAAATTCTACCTCCAGTTTTAGCCTAGCAATTGCACTCATTTACCCAACAAGTGGGGAGAGAAGAAGAATCATCCAGCTCCTTTGTTAATATACTGTAAACACAGAACTTTTTACAGGAATAAAGATCTGAAGACTCAAACTGAATAGATATTAAGTGCCACATGGTTTTAAAAAGTGACTTTAAAAAAACTGCTACCAAAGCTCCTCACCCTTAATATTTCTGTCTTCTGGGTGGTTGGTATTTCCTTGCTGCCTCTAAAGGGAATCCTTAATGTTATCTCTGCTTTGCTGCCTCTTTGTCTCCCCCTTCTTTTATCTCATCATATAGAGACAAGTGCTGTAGTCTCTACTGAAAACTGAAGTACAACTGTCTAATTGTTAATCAGCCAGTAGAGAGTAGCTGATAAAGCAAAATGCCAGGATGACTTCCAGTTGAGAGCATAAGAGATCACATAAAATTGGTCTTTGGTGTACTTTTACCACAACTTCTCTTTCTGGGTACTCACAGCCCTAAAACTGCTTTGTTTAAATTAAATAGCCTTCATTTTCAACAAGTATTACAAATTGGAAGTGAATTGATGGTTTGCATTGACTTTAGCAGAGCCAACAGCTAAATGACTTGCCCAAGGTCATACAGAAAATCTGTACAAGAACAAGGGAGATTTTATTAGCTGTGTACATAAACATTTTTTCTCTTTGGCCATGACAATTATTTAAAAATTAAATTTATTGCCAGTTCCTAGGTAGTGCTCTGTACTGCTATCCTGAAATAATCTGAAGCAAAATTATTTGCTTTCAGGATGTGTTTTAAATGTCCTAAAAGATGAGGGAATCTGACTTTATTTCCTGAAACTTGGAAATAAAGTTGCACTGCTACTGAAACAAAATTCAGGAGTAATTATGTTTCTGTCTAAATATTTGTCAGTAAAGCTTTTCATTCCCTCCTCCCCTTCAAAGTCTGCTATATTCAAAATAGTTAGTCACAGCACAGAGCACAGAGATTCCTTTCTGAACATTAGCCATCCAATCCAGCTTTTTTTAGAAGCCACCAAGAAAACGGTGACCCCTTCTACACACATATAATACAGACAGTCACTCATGCATTAACAGCCATAAACCCCCAAAGGTCGTTTCCATGACAACCCCAGGGTCCTTAATGACCCTGACAGTTCAATGATTTTGTTTTGTTTGAGAGTGAAGGAATAATAAGTCTTCTCCCATCACCCCCTACCCCTTCCGCTGCACTGATACGCTGTTCATTATCTGATCCCAGGCTCAGCCCTGGAGACAGAGCGGCAGCCAGCTCTGAAAGACAAGAGCCTGGCTGCAGACAAAGAGCAGCGAAGGAGCTGAGCGTGCTCAGCATACTGCAGCAGCACCAGCCTCATTAATTCCATCACTAGCCCGATGAGTTTAAGCAAGTGTCAGGGGTATTACAATAGTTTGTAGCAATATGTTGCATAAGTGAGCCCCAAATCACTGTACAGTTATTTAGAAAGTACATTTTGCATACCACTAGCAGGAGTGCTTTTATTAATGATGTGTACCAGAAACACAATAAGACGTTGCAGCTAGTCTGCAGCAAGACCTATAATTTTAATGACGTGATGAATAAGGCAATTAATGTACTTCAATCTATTTCCCATATATATCATATTTAACTTCAGAAAACTAAAGAGATATCCAAGCAAAAGTAGTATAATAATGAATCACTGAATGAGCAGGCTATTCCTAATGCTCTGAATGCCTGTTTCTTAGTTCTGCTCTTCAGCTGCACCTTCTATTCTTTAATTAGAAATCAGCTACAGGCATATGTAGATTTCCATTCCCAATATTAAACACAGTGTAATCATTAAATGGTCTAGAAACAGGCTCATTGTTGATCTGATGTCATTCTTTACAAAATTCCACTGAAAGCTGCTTTCATTGTTTACATGAAATTATATACATTCATCTGATCACATTCCATCATTATCTCCTTGCGACTATGCTCTTACTAGAGCCATATTAAACCAGCTCTTTGGTGACCTATTTTATGGACGGATGCATCTAAATTGCCTTCGTTTTCCTTCACTTCATAGATTAACTGTGCATTGAACATAAATGGTATAAATTACAGCTTCCAAAAGGTTTCTTTAACTCGTATCAATGGCCACTGGCCCTACAGCTTTCAGAGCGGCTGCAAGTTGCAATTGTGTGGAGAGGCCACAGTTGTGTCCTCCTCTTTCCACTTGTACGGAGACCTTGGGACTGAAGCATGCAGTGTGGCTCAGAGGTGCCCATTTTTAATTTGTAGGTAAATATGTTACTGTTAGGATAGCTTTGTAACTGTGATGCAAGAGCTGAGTTACCTTTCTAGTAACAGAGAAGTCTTTTGTGTGCTTTAGACCAAGTTACGATCATTTCTCTGTATTCAACTTCATTGTAAAACATTGAATCTTTTGATCTAGTGAAGTCCTTAGCTACAGATGGCTTCAGGAGAAACTCTGTATGGCACAATACCTCAGGGCACACCCATCTCTCAGAACACAGGTCCCATAAGGTAGCCCTCCAGAAGGACTGTCTCTAACTCTTTAGTTCAACGCTTTGCCTTTTATGCAGAAAAAATACGTTAGAAAAATGAGTATTCCCAGAGAAGCCATCTCCCTCACTACCTGAAGTCAATGAGTTGCTTGAATTCTTGCTGTGCATCATATGCTTATGTCAGTCCTTATTTGGGAAAAGTTACTCAGTACTTTGTGCAACAAAAAAATTAAAAGAAAAATATAAAATTTTGCTTTATTCTGAAGAGTAGAATCTAATGTGAATCAAACTAGTTGCAGAGGAAGTCAGAGTTAGGACTGGAGCACAGGCACTAGACCCTTCTGCACTTTCCTAGCTCTCAATTTCCACTCCCTCAAATACAATGATATGCCTTTAATCTTGCCTTCACTCAGTTTATTCCTCTTCACTACAACCTAATGCAAGGTCACTGGAAAGTCAGAGTAAGAAGCAGCACAGCAACCTCCAAGCCTCACGCAGGAAGGAAAAGGGATTTAAAAAAAAAAAAAAGTTAGCATCTTGTTTCTACAGCTAATCGTTCTCAGCAGCACGTCTTGATTGTATAGTACAAAGGAAATCCAAACTATCAGGTATAAATGTACTATAGCCTATGCTCTCCCCAAATATGACATTTCCCCCTGCCTGACATCTATGTTTCTCTCCATGTTGGCAGAGCTTTCCAAGTTGTGCAGTTTCCCTGCAGAGCAATGTACACGCCTTCCTAAACAAGTCCTTTGCTTCTTCATTTTATTACCATGCTCTATGCATAGCCTATGTTATGCGGGAAAAGTCTTGGTCTGATAGCAATTAAACATGCCCAGAGGCACGGATTCTCTCCTCCAAGTGTGCATGCAGTTCTCATTAATGTTAATGTTGGCTCTGCACCTTATCATAAGGAGGAACAGGACAATTCCAAAAAGTAACTCATCTGGGGAAAACCTGTCTGGGGAGAGCTATGAAGTTGTGTGCATGTACACAAGGCACAGCCTTTTGATTCCACCTAGTTTTCATAAACAATGTGAAGTCTTAGGTAACGAGAGAAAGAAACTAAGCACCAAATACAACAGGATTCTCAGACAGCTTCCAAATGCTACTCCACTGTCTATTTCTGGGCCTTAAAACAGTCAGCTATGAAACACCATGTGCAGCCCTGCAGAAATGTGGAGAGGTTTTATTATTTTTGTCACAGCTAGAAATACTCAGATAACCTGGATGAGATTAGGACCCTACTGAAGACTCGCTCCTCAGAAAACACATAGCATTAAGTGACTCTTCCCCAGTAAGCTTATACATGAAACAGGCAAGACAGACGAAACAAATGGTTATCTCCATTTTACACACTAGCAGCAGAGGCATATACAGATGAAGTCACTTGCCAAAGTTCACAATAACAGGAAGCAGGAATAGACAGCAAATTTCCTGAGATCTATCCCAGCTCTTTCACTACATGAATGACTTTCCCCCATCTGCAAACTTCCCCTCTCATTTCATTCTCTTCAACAGTTCATGAAACAAAAATGCATCCAAAAGGGGTTTTTTTTGGTGGGATTCCCTCTTTCTCACATTTCATCTTGTTATAGTCATGTAGCACATAATAACAAACAACAGTTCCAATTTATTTTCCAGCAGGGAACAAATGACTCCCAGTGGATCAGGTTCTACTGCCTTTTAGGAAGGATACCCTACCTAGAAAGTGAAAGATTGAGGCAATGTATGATATGTGCATGAAGTTTTAACTTCTGTTTATAATTCAAATTTGCCAGGGACAATTCTGAAAGTTGTTATTGCACACAATTATGGACAAACAAGCACAATGCAGAAAGAAGAGAAGAAAAATGGGGTATAAATTGAAGAACCACGTGGGATGTGGCACATTTAAATATGTAGGAGGCAAGACTTTCCCAAGAGAATGTCAGTAACGAGGAGAAAAACCTCAGCAATACAGTGTCTACAAACCATGATTCATCCCTTCCAACACCAAAAACTATTAAATATAATTCTACTCATTTGTTTGGAAAACAGGATTTCAAGTTTTCACATATATACTGTCTTGTGAAATAAAATTGCCACAAACTAAAAATATTTCAATGGCTATAGCAGAGAACTAGGAGTGAAGGCTGGAGGATTCTATTCTTTATTTTGCTACTGACCTCCTATACAAATCTGAACAAGTCATTTCACCTGAGCTTCAATTCAGTGTGTCCTAAATGTCTCAGGTCAAGTGAAATGTACTTAAGGTTACAAAACACTTTAAGATAACCTCATGGACAACGATTCCAAGTGAGGATAAGTGTAAGATAGTCTTAGCTATGCATAGTTAATTATTTACATTCATACAGCTCTCTTTGCATATATATTAAATAAATGTTTGTTGAACCAAAGAGAGAAATTTCTTGAAGGGGTAGATTTTTAAGGAGACATTTGAAACTCAGAAATATGCATTTCCCTTATTTTTATCAGTACTGCTTGCTGTGGTTTAACCCTACCCAGCAACTAAGCACCCTGCAGCCGCTTGTTCACTCAGTCTTCCCCTGCCTGGTGGGATGGAAGGAAGAATCGAAAGCAAGTAGAATTTGTGG
Organism: Megaceryle maxima; assembly: GCA_024605025.1. NCBI lineage: Eukaryota > Metazoa > Chordata > Aves > Coraciiformes > Cerylidae > Megaceryle > Megaceryle maxima. The sequence continues at coordinate 13,409 of JANHGN010000404.1, read as the reverse complement.
CTTGAGATAAGAACAGTTTAATCACTGAAATAAAAATAATATAATATGATGATGATGATGATAAGGAAAAGGAAGATAACAGAGGGACAAATAAAACCCTGAAAGACAAGCGATGCACAATGTAATTGCTCACCACCAGCTGACTGATGCTCAGCCAGTCCCCAGGCATCAATCCCCCTGCCACAGCCAACTCCTCCAGTCTATATACTGAGCATGACATCCTAGGGTATGGAATATCCCTTTGCCTAGGCTGGATCAGCTCGCCTGGCTGTGTCTCTCCCAACTTCTTGTGCCCCTCCAGCCTTCTCACTAGCAGGACAGAAGAAGCTGAAAAGTCCTTGACTTAGTATAAGCATTACTTAGCAACAACTGAAAACATCAGTGTGTTATCAACATTATCTTCATACTAAATCCAACACACAACACTATATCAGCTACTCAGAAGAAAATTAAGTCTATCCCAGCTGAAACCAGGACACTGCACATAGCTATAATTTCTATGGTAATGAAAAGACAGGCACCTGAAATGGAAGTGTTAGCATAACAAGCCTTTTCCATTTCATTGTTCCAAGAAGGACAATAACTGCTACAGTTCAGATACAGCAGACCTGAAAAAGAACTTTTTTTTTTTTTTTTTTATTACCTGGCTTGCTAAATGTAATCTATGGCAATTTGCCCAGGACTCCTAAGGTTGAATCAGAAGACACTACTGTTATTCCTCCCAGTACTAGTTGTTTGTGCTACTCTAGGCACAGTTTGATGTCAAGAAACAGGCTTCTATTGCCAAGAGGAGAAGTATTTAACACAGGAATAAAATACAGTGAACCACAGTAAAGGGAGTCTTTGATGCTCTACTTCTTTATACTTGAATTATCATGAAACTTGAACATACGCTGTACTTTTTTTTACCAACATAAAGTGGTTCCACCTTATTTGCAGGATCATTATCAAGTTAGAGATTATTTCTTTACGTTCTACAACAAATGACAAGCAAGTATTCTTTTCCTCATACAAAAAAGTATTCACAATTATATCCTAGTGCTTGGCACAGTACAATAAGAAAGTGTCAACAGAGGAATAAAGCATTTAGCAAAGGTAAAGCAGAAGGTGTTTATTTATTGATTGATTTGTCCAGAAACTAGAACATTCTTTTCCAAAGCAATTTTGGCACTATGAAGGGACAGGTTTTTAGAGGTTCTAGGTGTGGTTTTCAAAGGGCATTAGCACATACATGCCCACTAGCTGCAAAAAGCAATAGCTGAAGTGCATAAAACCCCCACTTACGGGCACATTGACAATTTCTTCTGTTGGATGCATATGTAAAAAACAAATAACATTTTAAATACCCCAGTCCAAATCTAACCCTAGTGACAAGTACATTTCAAAAGCACCGATGTTTTCTGTAAACCCTGGACAAGCAGAGAAACAACTTTTGACAGTGCTGCCAAAAGCTGTAGACACTGTCAGGTAAACTACCAAACTTCCTACCTAAATCCCAGAAGAAGATCACAAATCAGATTTTTTCCCCTCGATCTCTTTCACCTTACCTACTCAGAACATATACAACCCTCACAGAACACAGAAGAACACCAATTCTTCATCCATTTTATCCAGTTTTAACCACTTTTTAAGCACTGTATGATAGGGTACAGCCATCATCTCTTCCTTTCAGTGTGTTTTTGAGTGAAAGGGAATGGAAGGGCTCACCTTTGCCTGGAAGTCATTCCTAGCAGTGTATATTTGTTCTGTTCAGCGCTTCTGAAAACCAACCCGTCAGGAATGTAGGTGGAGAAAAGCACAGTTTGGGGATTTTGAATGGGTTCATTATAAGATAGACATTTAATAGTTCCATCCTTAATAAGATGGAAAATTTCAAGGAGTGAGTAGAAGCAGCACGCTCATTATGCATATCTAGGAAGCGCAAGATGCTTGGGCTGTGGTAGAGAAGGGATTCTACCTTTGGGCTGAGTCATGTGAATTCTGTCAAAGTTCAGTATCAAGTATTTAAAGCCCCTTGAGGCTCTGGGCATATGCTTTTGACTTTATGTCAGTCCCTTGCAAGTTACTTTTTAGAATGCTGAATCCAAGTCCCTGCTGAAAATCCGGCATTTGAAAATGTCATACCTTGAAAAATCTGGGTTTCAGACCTTTATTTTTTTGTTCTCTGTATCCAATAGTTCCTGCCCATGTCACATTGGCAGGATTATTTAATCTGTTAAAAAATCTGTCCAAGCAATGGAACATTCTGGACTTCCTACCACCACCAGTCTGTGAAAACAGAACTTGTGATTCAGCTCAGCTAAATTCCAACCTGGCCCTAACAAGAAAATACCTCAAAAGGAGGTAATTCTTGAGAGCAGGATATTTCAGATCAGCTAAACTCACACTAATTTCAAAATTTCTGAATTTCATTATAATGCAGTGGCTTGAAACTTTCTACTTTATTTGAACCATTGGAATGTGCCTGTGGGCAAAGCATCCCCAAGCTGACACTGGTAAACTGATAATGTGGTTCAAGTTTCAGATTCCCATGTGTATTAAAAAAATTGGTTTAAGAGTCCTTTACTTTCTTCTTATTCTGGGACAATAAACTGATGACCTGCTCTCCTAAATCAAATTATGAAAAGCATAAGAGTTTACCTACAAAGCATAGAACTTTCCCAGATAAAATGGACCCTGCCTGGTATGGATGTCCCACCCCAACCAACCCTTCCTAACCATCACTACCCTTGGCTGTAGCCAGCCACAAGGAATAACATATTCCAGACATGGCACACTGCCACCCAGAGAACACTGGGAACAGAAGGATCCAGCTCTAGTCTTCTTTATCAAATCAGAGCCAGAAACCCTAATAAAAGTTTTGTAGTTATTTTCAACAAGAATGTTTCCTCACCGTGAGAATACTTCTAAACTTTTCTGAGAAAATTATCTGTGGCTGCCTTGCTAATTCATCCCCAGAGAAGTGAACTAGATTTTCACCTGTCCATATCTATATTAGGCAAAGAAAAACTGTGTATTCTTCTAATTTTCTATCTCTAATTTGTTTGCTCCACTTCTTTTTGTGACTGATGAGAGTAATACTGGTAATCCCACATGGCAATAAACCAAAAGTGCAAAAAAAACCCCAAGAAATTAGTTGAAAAACAAGAGACTTTTGTTTTCAATTTTGGAGCTTTACACTGTGCAACATAAAATTTTGAGAGCTTGCCACATGAGATAGTTTGAATATAACAAACATTTCTTCATCTTGCAAGCAGCTGTAAAACAGTTCTGGTGGCATCCTAACACTGGAAATGAAGGAGGCAGCTAGCAAGCCACTGAAGCACTACTAAATCTGACTTATAGGTAGAATCTTCTTTATAGATGATATTTTTCTACTTTGCTCTTACTCTTGTGCTCTGCAGCACAGCTAAACCTTTTTATCCCTTTCATATTTTGTTTCCTGAACATGTGTCCTGGTTTGAGTGAGAACAGAACTAATTCTGTTCAGTGATTTTACTTTTCAGCTCAGTTCTTCTAACTCACTGCACTTTCTGCAGTCAGCAGCCTGTTTGCCCAGGCAGTGTCTGCTGCTGGCAGTGAGAACACCCCATGGGCAGAGTCACTACCAAGGGTTGGGGTGCAGACCAAGGCCACTGCTGGATCTTGTGCACCTCACTGGGGGGTGCAGAAAGTGAAAGGCCAAAGCTGCAGGGAGGAGCAGACAGGGCAGGTGACCCCAAACTGACCAGCCAGGGATTCCAGCCCATGTACATTTGGTATAAAGCTAAGGGATCAAGAGAGTCTGTGACTCCTTCCCCCTCTCTTTGCCCTCTTGGACCACTTTCCATTTTCATTCAAGCTGTTCTAGTTCCCTTTTCTAATCACTGAGTCTCTCTCCCTTTCCCTTCCCCTTTGAGGAGAGAGGGGGGTTAACAGAGAGCAGCTGTTATAGGTCGAAGGGGCCACCCTGACCCTAACCCGTGACAATATTTGTGGTATATCATCTCTCATATTTTAACACAGGACATTCAGTGTTTCAATTAATGATCTTCAGTGATCAATCTTTTTAGCTTTTTTTTATAAAATGCATTAAAATACACTTCCCAGTATAGATGTGTAGTGTCTACATATATTTCCACAGCTATCCATAGGAACGTATGTTTCCATAGGAGCATATATTTCAGTAGAAAACATTTTGGTTAAAAGATTCTCAGATTACTCACCTATTCTGTCATGTCTAGGACTAAATTTACTGTTTCCATTACCCTGTGAACATTGCAGTATGCTGCTACCAATTGCTATCGTGAATGTATTTTGTAAGCAAGGCCATGCTGCAGTTGTGGACCAAATGGTGTATGCCAAATGATTATGCAGGCCTTGAGGCACTCTGACTGTATAAACATTTACAGTACAACAGATCTTTGGCCAAATGGCCAAGTAATTGATTACAGGGCTATGAATGTCACTGAATTTTATTTTAAAAAAATCCCATAACACTGGCTTTACTTCATGTAGAAATAGCACTGGCAGCTTTTAAAAGTAGGATGCTCTTAGGTGAATTTAGAAGCAAGCAATCTTTGCAGCAAATCGCGCAGAACACAGAGGAGCTGGTCTCACTCAGATACCATTTTTCCTGAATTCATGATATCTGACAATTTGGTAAATGTATTACAAAGATACCCTGTCTTGCTGTGACATAAGTGAACACGGAGAGGACTTTTCCATTTTTGACATTGAGTTATGTTAAAAATAATTTAAGAGCAAAAAGATAAAATGCATTGGAAATATGTTAAAATACAACTAGTTGAATGTTAGCTTTAAATATACACATTGAATAGAAAATGCCAGATGCTGGAGAAGAGATATGATGTTATAGGAAGTATTTTTTTCAGTACTATTTGCTTTTTCCATAAAATCTTAATTAACTGTTTGAAAGGGTAAGGAAAATCTTCTGTGGAAAAGCAGAACTGACATACAGCGATATTCAGCTCTAAAACTCACATTAGAAGTCAGAGGCACCATTTTTATCTTTAGAGATGGGACTCTTAGACACACATATGGCAATAAAGAACCATGCAGAAGCGTGTCACCCTTTAGTTTTACATCTGCAAAACACAAAGTCCCTGACCCATAAAGTCATACAAACAGTTAACTTTGCACACTGTGTTAAGCCTATTGACATAGCACTTCATTCAGAAATGCACAGAAGGGCACATTCAAGTGTTCTTCTCTGGAGATGAATTTGCTGTCCTGATTACTACTAAGTTTAAATCAGGGTTTTCTTCTTCTTTCTCTTGCTGCTTAGCTGGAAGAAAAGAATGCGTGAGTGCTCCCTAATCTGCTTCAGTGCAGTCAAACAAAGAGTAAACTCACCTTAAACGACTGATAGACAAAAGCAAGCTGTTGGTTCACCCGATGACTTAAACCATTCCAATTGTTTGTAAAATGACTGCCTGAAACCTACAGTTTACAGTAAAGTCTTCGCAGGGCTGGTCAAGAATGTGCAACACTTCACAGGCTTGTCACAACCCTGCTCAGTCTTCTCTCAGAAGCACCAACTCATGCACTCCAAAAGCAGTCTCCATACACTGTGCCCTACAGGCTCTATGATTCCAGAGCCTCCTCTTTTGACATTCCTCAAATCTCTGCATTATATTTCCTTTTAAAGATCATCTCATCTGTGAGCAGGCAGAGAAAACTGTGAGCTTTGCCACATTCAGCAGGACAGCAGTGGGGCAGGAAGCTCATTCTGAGTTTACCAGCTGACACCACCTCACTGGCTGTCCCCAAACCCAGATATACTCTGAGAGAAAAATGATGCATTGTTCAGAGTAAGTAAACAGTAAACAAGCCCACATTTCTACAGTTCTTACTATATTTGTAAATGGCTAATAATGAACACAGTGAGAAACTGCACACGTAACAATTCTGTCTCTCAGTTTTGACTGCTCTGGTAACTTCCTTCCAAGCAAAACCACCCAAGAAGGATGGGATTCTGGGTTTAACATCCCAAACGAGTTTTCTAGAGCACCGATACTAAAAGTGGCACTGATACAAAATCTTGCAATGGAAAATGCGACAACACCTTAATTACAGTGATCCATGACACAACTATAAAATAATTAAGCAAGATCCATAGTACATAATATTTCCAGTAAAACAGCACTCAGGACTGAACACCGTTGAAGTACTCTGTGACTGATAGGAGCAACGCCAACCTATTTCCTGGCAACTCGATGGACCTGAAGAATACAAAGGTGGGTTTGGGTTTGCTTTGCTTCCCTTGAGGTCCTGCCCTGAACAAAGGTTAGCCAAACAACATCCAAGGTCTCAGAACAGCTAATATGTTTTTCTTTGTGTAGGACCTGTAATTGGAAAGCTTTTGGAGCAGCAGGAGGGCAACCATGCAGTTCTGAGAGACTAGCTAGTGCATTTCATCTGTCACACAAACAAGAAAGAAATCACTTCCAGTGGTAAGAAGCCAACAGCAGCATCTCTAGAATAGATATGGAACAGAACTGCTGCTCTTAGAAATTATAAAGACCTATTGATCAGCTAGTCTAGCCACCTATAAATTTAAGATTGTACTCTACAGGATGCCTGCTACTGTTTGGGTTTTTTTCTAGACTGGTTTCAAAAGACTACATTTTGACGATCCCACCACTTCCCTTGAGATTTTATTCCAACTGTTACATATCTCCTTGTCAAGAGGAGGGGAAGAAGGGAAGATTCCTTAATATTTAGCAAAAATTTTAGTTCCTTAGGCCGTATCTCGATGCCTCTTGAAATAATTTCATGCTTTCTTGATTTTTAACTCCCCAGAGAAAGTTTTCCTTTTTAACTTTATTTACACAGCTTTGATATTGACTCAGAAATCAGCCCTCCCCTGAATGGTCATTCTGGTCAAATGACCAGTGCTAATAATTTTCTGTTTGCTCTTTCCAACTTGTTAGACTCTTTCTTTTAAGCCCTGTGGGCAGCATAAATTTAGCAACCAGCTGTCCAGGATGACAGGCACAGAGAATAAGAGAAACCCAAGAGTGGAAGGAACTAATTAACAGAAAACTAGGAGGAGCATGTAACTGCATGGTGTTGGAGCTTAAAATGAAAATGGGGGAAAAACATGTTGGTGTTCTTTTTTAGAACCTTTGTAATTGTTTCTTGTCAGAAGCACCCAAGGCTAACCAGCCTTTAGTGGATTGATAAAGAACCAATGTGTCGGGTCTTATTTAGTTGAAGAACCCAATTAATTATTATACAGAATTAGATGCCATTTAGCATTGCTTATATTACTGATGACTCGCTAATTTAGCTGGCTCTGATGTAATTACAATTAATTTACGTCCTTAATCCTAATGCTCTAACCTGGCTTTGATTTAATCAGGCGATGTAGAGGTATCACAATCAAAGCAGCATTGAGGAGCTCACTGCTAAAAAGAGATAATTACACCTTACAAAACATATCCTTCCTACCACTCGCATGTCATGAAACACTGAATTAGAACAGTGAAACTTCTCAGTCAGAAAATCTCTGATGGTAAATTCTGGTTAAAGTGCAGAGAAGAGATGAGGACACCGATCAAGATTCTTCTTCCCACACACACCTTGGAGGCCAGCCTAACAAAAAACCAAGGGACTTCAGCTGAAGGAGGACTACAAGAGCAGAATGTACACAGAGGCAACACAAACTTGCTTATTCCTTTGTGAACAGCACATCTTTCAGCCCAGAATAGCACGTGTTAGTGAGGTTTATCAGCACTGGAAGTTAAACATTTCACAGGCTGGAATGCCAGAAAGTGTTGTTCCCAATGCAGGGACTTTAACTTCAGTTACCTTGGTAATGTTACTTTGCAACCGTGAAGCTGCTCTGTCTTCCTATAACCATGCTGCCATAAGAAAACACTGACCTTACCATTACTGATGGCTAAAAAGGAACTGCCTTTAACTTATTCTCTTGAGTTTTGCTAAACCAAAGCAGAAGGCTTTTATGAGAAAGGATATTAACTTCCACTTATGCTTGCCTGCTATACCTTCTACTACACACAGGGCCAAATTTGTGAGCCCGTGTGAAAGATTATCTAAAAGGACTCAACTTCCCACCTTTCCTTTTGCTAATTCATAGTGTACCACCTTTGCCCAGATATAATGGCGAGAAGGTGAGCAGGACTTTCCCTTCATTCCCCCTCCTCTTGTCTCATGTATTATTGTGTTCAGGCTCCTGCACAGTCAAGTCTTCCCAGTTCAATATACCACTTAATCTTACCAAATACATGTTTAAATCCTGCTAAAGTCCCTGAGAGTTAAGTATATGTTTGTGTGCTTTGCCAAAAAGAGACAGGCTGCTAAAGCAGAGCATCAGAGAGCAGGATGCATCCTCTTCTATGTACAGATTGGGTCCAAATTGTCGCAAGCACTTCCATTAGTCAGCCTCTAAGAAAAGTCTGACTTTATCAAGGTATCACATTGTGTGCAGAGGAGAGAGAGGGCAGATTTGAGAAGGGAGGAGAGCTGTCCTTTCCATATAGGTGAAAATGTCTCCCCACCAGCTAAAAAAGCTCCTTCTCTCTCTCCAGCAAGCATGCTCTGGAGGAGCTAATGGCTGCCATCCCACCGAGAGCACTGTTATATGATCCTTTCCCAGTTATTTGAAATATGGACTTCACTCAGAGGATTCTAGGAATAGCTGCTCCAGCTGCTCTGGAGCGATAGAAAGCTGTCACAGGAGACATCGTTAGGCTCTGGTAAAATCAGCGGCTGCACTGAAGATTTCCCATAAACTCCTTAATGCTTTGTACCATTCACTCAGGAGTCAAGGAGAAGTGAAATGTGGTCTATGACTATAAGGCAGTTTGTATGCCATGCATCAAGGCTGTGCTTGAACGTGGCAGACAGAATAGGAAAGACCCTAAACAGATCCTTTTATCAAGTGTCTGAGCAGTTACTTGATCTAAGAGGTTTGTATACCTGCAACCAGCAATGTAAATGTCTGAGACAAATTACAAGGCAGCAGCAGTGTTACAGTGAAGGATGAAAGTGCACACAGAAAGGCAAACAAGCAAAGCATTACAACAGCCACTTAATGGCAAACACATTTATTAACATCAAATGCAATGCTTGTAGGTTTTCCCTGCCACAACCAGCTGCAGATGCCAGCCACTTAAAAAGATGAAACAATGCAGTAAATAAAATGAAGTTGGTTTTTCGGTGTTGTTTTTGTGTTTGCCTTTTTTTTTTTTTTTTTCTTTTCAGTGTAGTCTGCCTGCCTCCTTGGCAGGGGAAGCAGGCTCCTAGCTCTGTCATCGAAGGAACAAAAGCCATGCTGGCACACAGCGAGCAACTTGATTTCACAAGGCCTCCTGGGAAGACTATACAGGAGCACAGCTCTGTGTCTGGCAGCTGCATCCTTGAATAAAAAGAGGAGGAGGAAAAGGGCAGGCAGGAAGGAGCTCACAAGGTCTCCATACCATACATGAGAAGCTTTTACACACAATCAGACATCCTTGCCCCAAAGTATTTGATAAAAGAAGTGTTCAAGGTGAATCACTATGCTTACTGCATGCCACAGCAGCACATTTCGCAGGCTACTGTTCTTTTATTAGAAAAGCTTCTCAAAGGTTTTATCACCACCCATAGATTGTAAGTGTTCAGGTTTTTCAAGCATAGGAAAAATAATGAGGTTGTAGAACTAACTAAAAATTTAAAAATTCAAGATACTTTATAGAGCAAAATTAGCATTCTTTCCTTTTATTTTTTGCTTTTACTCAGGAGAAATATGCAGTCTGAACAACAGTGGGGAATGGTCTTACTTCAGTAGAGTACAGCAGTTTATTTCAGTTGAAGGGACTGACTCAAAAATAGATATTTTATCATGCCAGTGGTATGCTATGGACAGAAAACAGTTACAGAAATGAATGCATGACTCAATGGAAATTCAGTCAGAGATAAAGATATTCATATTAGTACTGAATTAGCTCTGAAATCCGAGAGTGCAAGGCAGACCTTCCATACTTACCGTACGCATTTGCATCAAGACCTTGATCCAAGTAAGGAGCATGTAAAAGCTTGTTCCTTTCAGAACCTTAAAATTATTATGAAGTTCACTGGAGATAGGACACTTTTCTTAAAAGGTAAATAGAGTTGAGGATTTGCTGTGTTTCAAAGTCCTAGAAAATTTCTAGACAAATTAGAAAGAGCGGAAAATTCCCGTTACTGTTATAATATTGGTATTTTAGCAGATTTCCAGGACTGGTCTTTAAGTCCAGTGTATTTAGAGTCTTGCAGAGAATTTAAATTAATGATTATACAATGGATATCAGGACAAATGTCCTTAAGGGCAGATTGTCATTTTATGTCCCCTTGTTCATCAGCATAGATGTAAACAGGAGCTGCAAAAGAGCGAGAATCCCTTCTCTTGACTATTTCACATTTGTAAATCATAGCTGGACTTAATCTGCCACCCCTGTTCTTTCAGCAAGGAAGAAAGAGGGAGGGCATGTACCCCCTGAAAATAAACCTCCAGCAGCATGGCCGAAGGAAAAGCATTATTCAGTTCCCTAAGCAAAATAGTGATCCTAATAATAATAAACATCTGGTTATCTGAAACCACTGACAGAGTTTATTTCAACTTTTAGTACCACGTTGTGGATGAGATTAATTCTTAAAAAAAAAAAAATATTCAGAGTAGGAATAAATCATAAATAATTCTACTGACATCAGAAAGATTCCTGACATAAGAAAGATTGGTGTGGGTATAAGTTTCAGACAATAGAACCTTTAAAACAAACAAACCACCCTACAAAAACACAACCTTCATCCATGACCTGTTGGTTTTATGCCAAAACTTTGCTAGTTAGGAATTGTTTTCTGCTTCAGATGGAGTTTGTTGCTGGTTCAATATCGCAAATTTTGATGTGGGCTTATGATAATTGTGCAACCCAAACATGACCAAGCACATTGGACTGTCTACAGTGATCACCTCATTTCTTTGTTGCCTGATTACCTTGGGTTAGCAGGTTAAGTAGCTTACTCTCAGTAGAATCAAATAATCCTATCTGGTCATCCACTTTACATCTTAGTAGGGTTTCCTTATTCATCTTTAGCCCAGCTGATCTGAATAGAGGGGATATTGAGGATCTTAACCTCTTTAAAACTTGTTTCTCTTAGAGTTTGTGTGTAGTATTTTATTACAGTGTCTTATTGTAGCTTCTGTGTCAATAACGGTCCACCCTTTTGTCCCTCTTGACAAGCTGTGCACAACATATTCCAAAGATAGTCTCATTCTCACAGGCAAACTGAATTGTCATTCTATTTCAAACATAGGCTCCATAGAAACTGGTATATTTATTTCTAATCAACTCTTTAAGTGGCATCATTCAGAGGTGCTTAACCACATTACTTAATTTTCAGTCTGTATTGCTACTGATTTCTAATAATCTCTTCAGATATAGGATGTCCCTCAGTAACACATTTAGTTTACATGATACATCTATCTGCCAGCCAAAAAGATGGGAAATTCTAGTAAATTTAGGATAATAGCTTTTTCATAAATGAGTTAATATGGCTCTTTGCTGACATGATGCTTAAGTACATACATGGTATTTTTCAAGAAATATCTGAAATAAAAATGTCAATAAAATATATGAAAATTTATTTTTGTAAAAAAAAAAAAAAAAAAGAAAAAGAAAACCCCAAAGAAACACCTAACAACATAAAACAAAACTAGAGGGGGAAAAAAAAAACCAAAAACAAACAAACAAACGCCAAAAAAACCAACCCAGTATTTTTTTTTTCTTCAAGGCAGACACTAGCTCTATGTCCGAGTTCCTCTTATTTTCTATTCAGACCAGAGGTTTTCTAGGGTTTTGGGTGAAGAGTGTTAGTATTTGATCACTTGCAAGAAGCAATAAATAGAAGATACATGTGGGAAACGGACAAAATTGGAAATATTATATTTCAATGCATTAGTTATGGAATAGAAAGAAATGTGGATCTATCCAGTGAGGAAAGAAGAAACCAGAAAGAACACAGAATGCTTTTAGATATTCATCAGTTGAAACTCTGATACAAGCATGAAAAGAGGTTGCTGTGAAAAGTTTTCAGTACAAAGTTTTGGTTCTACTCTGAGATGTGTTTGAAGTGGACCTCACAAGTGGTGCGGTGTTTTCAGCTCCAGCAATTCCCAACATCTGACACTAAGCAGTTATATGGAAAGCTCATTTTCCACTGAAAAATGAGCACATTTCTCTCTCTCTTTGCAAGGAAAGACATCAAAAATGTGGACTGAGTATTCAGACTTGAGAGATCAAAATAGTAAAATCAAATGAAGAAATACGTAATGTTAACACTCTTAGGATGATATTTTTTAAAATGTGCACAAATTTTGGTACCCAGGAGTCATAATTTTTGAAAGCCTGGTTTTGCCAAACCTGAACTGTTAAGTGAACTGTGGAAGAATAATTCACTTACTTATTATAACAATAATCAGAAGGTCTGTTTGCTTGCTTTTAAATAAAATTATTATTTTCTGAAAAGCAGCTCTGTTCAAGGACTTTAAACCACTTGTGAATTCTTTACCCACAAGTCCTTGAAAACTCAAGGATCTGTCAAAAAAAGTATAAACTTGATATTAAGTAGGTACATTCACCCAGTAAATATTTAAACAGACATTTTGTGTGCGTATTTCACCCCCTTTGACGTCAGTGTTCAATGCATGATTCCTCCTATTTTAGACAGATGGAAAGTCTCATTCTGAACAAAGTTAGAGTCCAAATCAGAAGTCCGTTATTAACCTGTACGATTCATCCAAAGTCATGTAAACACCCTTTTGTCAAGAAAAATGCAATGCAACATACTAACCTCTTAATAGACACAACACAAATTTCATAGAAATTGCTTGTTCATGTAACTGAAAAGAGCTGAGCAAACAAAAAAAACTTGCTTATAGGAGCTAAACTGTATTTAAATGTTTGCCTTTGAATTCACTTTTGTGAGATCCTCAGCCCCAGTTTAAAGAAAATTATAATCATGAGTAAAGTTAACAATATTTTAACAGAAAATGAAACCTGAATGAGGCAGTGTGGAAACCTGGGCCTACGAATAACTATATTCAATCAGGGGACCGTGCAGGCAGTCAAAACAATTCAAATAGCAAATATAAACAAAGAACAGCAAACACTCCAAAGACCACTGACAGAAAACAGTTTGTCAGCAACTCACTGCCCGAAATATGTTAACAAACGTTTGCTGAGTAATTGCAATCAACAACTTTGTTGAAACAAATCCAGTTGGCAGACCATATATCAAGGCGGGGGGGGGGGGGGGGGGGAAAAAAAAAAAAAGAAAAGTTTTTTTAGTTTTTTCGTTAAGTTTTGTGGCCTGAAATCACAAACGTGAAATTCAGAGGGTTCCCACCGGCCCTCCTGCCCCCA
>JANHGN010000403.1:175913-203298 GCA_024605025.1 Megaceryle maxima | reverse complement strand
TTTACTCCCTTCTTAATAACAGAAAAATGTTTTCTGTCTTAGATAACCATGGTGAGATTACAAAGACTAAAGATGTCCGCAGAAAAGAGGAGGGGGAGGAAAAGGGGGGAGCGGGGGGAGCAGGGGAAAAAAGAAAAAGTAGATATTGCAGATTCTTACAAGATAGAATCCATAATACTTTATCACCATCATCTTATTTAAAACCAGGAAAAAACATGTATTTGGGTTTGGGCATCTAGAAATTGCCATTCATCATTTTATCACTCACCACCCCACCCCCCCCCCTTTTTTTTTTTAAACTATCAGCTGGATACGGCTTGTCTTAATTCTTCTTTATAACCTAAACTGAACCAAGAATCTGTCCTCCGTTTGATTCGTAACATCGTATCCACAATGTCCTTATGATATACCACTTCCAGGTTTCAAGAAAACTTGTAGTGCTTCGATCACATGCAGAAAGTGTTTGTTAACCAGGCTGCTTAAAAACCTGCATTTGAATTTTCATACAGAAGTGCATATCCAGATCTCCACTTTCAACATGGTTATGGAATGAACAAAAGTTCATTTGTAACTAGCCAGAAGCCTCAAATACATGTTTATTGTGCAAATTAGGAACTATGCTGTAGAGTCATAGACAACATGCAATTCAGCTGTTGTTATATCATAACCTCAGATAATTAAAAGCAAGAGAAAGGTAGAAAAGCAGATGAACGTTAATCTGGGAAAACATTCCCACCAGAACAGCAGCAGCTGCCCACATTCTCAGTGCTTAGATCATAAAACCAAGGCTGACAACACAATTTGCAAAATGCTGAAATCACCCAACAGAACCAGTCATAATCTGAGATGCACATTTCCTTGAGCCAAGCATTTTCCCACTACTGCTGGTGATAAAGCTGGCATATGAATTAAAGGCTTGAGAAGGGATGATGACAGTACGGAAATTAATCACACATTAATTTAAAACTCCCAACTGTCCTGGCATTGTGAAGCCATCACACTGCCACATCCTGGAGAGAAGTGACACACCGAGCACCACCATAAGGAAATACAGCCTCCCATTCCAGGTGACTACATCTTAAAAGCTATTAAGTGTTTCCACTGACTTGTATCAAATCACATTTCAGAGGCCAGTGTTAAAACTCCAAGTGTTAGAAAGCCCCATTCAAAGTACTATAAATTTAGCAGTGGCACTGCAGCAGACAGGGATTCATCTTTCGGACTATGATCATTATTAATAATATTACCAGACACTTTTGTTGTGCTATTTTGGTGCTTCACCTATTCATAGGTGAACTTCATGAAATAAATTACATTGAACAGTATCAGTGTTGTTCTTACTGTATTAACAGGCATCCATGTACACAATTCACCCGCAGCAGTTTCTGAGTATGTCCACCCCACACACCATGCCATCAGGCACTGATGGGCTGGCTTGCAACCAAGCACACGCTTCATGGACTTCCCTCTGAATGGCAGCACAGCTGGTTAGAAAAGCCAAGGCAGAAGGACAGCAGGTCTCCAACGCAGACTTAGGAACTCCAGAAAAACTCAGGAGATGCCCTTCCAATTCCTATCTCCGTGGACACGGGTATTTGGGGTCTTTTTTCTTTTTTTAAACAGATCAGTGAGAATGCCAATTACTAAACAGCTTAAACTGAATGCAGGACTGTCACGCTGTCAAATGTACTACAGAAGGAAAGTACAGAAACTTCATTGCATCTTCACTGCTTTTCAAGTGCAAGTTTGCAGTTGCAAGAGAAAATGAATCTGGAATTTAGGAGCTGATCGGCAGGATTAAGGAGAAATGTCTACCCTTTTACACCCCTTCTCTCTTCCAATTCTTTGCTCATCATTTTCTTGAGGAAACAGACCTCGGCTGTGTGGGACATCTGCTCTGCAATTCCTTTTTCAGCATTCTTAAGTTTCCTTAAAATCCAGGTTTCTTGCCTTTTTGGCATGTTTAAAAGACTGTATCTAAATGACTCAGAAGTAGTGCAATCCCATATTCCCCCCCCCCCCCCCCCCCCTTTTTTTTTTATATTTGCACTTTTTGTTCTGATTTGGAACAGAACTAAGTTTTACAATTTCAAACTTTCTCCCCAAAATAAAACTGGTGTATGTTTCTATCTGCTGTTATACAAGATCTGCACATACTGACCAAAATACACATGCCAACTTAGAACTAAATCACATTGCTTACTCTGCTTTAAGTAAAGACTACATCCCCTTTTATCTTTATTTCATATCCAAATGCATCAGCCCGTTACTTTTGCCCAATGTCCTGCCAACTTTACCAGGAGACTTCTGCAATGATCTCCTATTTCCCTCCAGCAAAGCCCTTGGCACGAAGCTGGCCGCAGGCTCCTGCGCTCTCCACATCCATATGGTGTTCTCTGAATAATTCAAATAGTGCTTTTGTTGGCAGGCCACGGACCGAGGCCGAGGAGTTAGTGGGCCAATAAATCTTACATTTAAAGGGTATCCCCCCTCTTATTGGTAGGGTTAGAATAAATGGATGGGGGCTTAAGACAGCTCTCATCCCTGCTATTCCAGCACTAGGGCTAAACAGATGACTTCAGCCTCCAGGCTCTCACACTGGCACCATTCATTAGCACAGCACTCAGCATTCATAAAAAATGTATTATGGTTTGTAAATCAAATCAGAAGCACCTCTGTATTCCTAGTCTTGCAGAAGATGGTACAGCACCTGGAAAGTCCAATGTATTCTAAAGGTCTCGTGACACTCACTAAAGTACCACGGCCACAGAAAGGCACGGAGCAGGGACACCACAGAAGAGGTGAGCTTGGCCGCCAAGTTACCCTCAAGACGAGACCAGAAAATCTGCTCTCCGGGAGTCAAGACAAAGAAGCCATCAGGTAAAAACAACCAGGAAACTGTGCTATATAGAGTGAGAACAGGGAGAGATGGAGAGATCCACGTCATTTATTTCTGTATCACAAATGAAGCCATACAAGCACGCAGGGAAACCAGAGGCATCCCTCCACACATGCAAGCAAGCAGGACAAGCCCAGCTCTTGGGACAGACAATACAGAAATAAGCAAGAAAAAGGACAGAATTAGAAGAACTCTTCATGGATTATGCCAGATGGTAAATGCTTCAACCTGCAGATTTTTTAAACCAACCCAAAAACCTCCATGTAACAATAAGTAATAATTATTGAGCTTTTCAAAATAAAAATCTGTTTTGAAACAACTCTTTTCTATCTTGTGGGTCAAGAAATTGAGTAACTTAACACGCTACCTGTTCTGTCTTTAAGCTCCTACTGTCCCATATGCCTCTTGATTTTCTTTCTCCTTCTCTGGGAACCATTTAACTCTACCACTGTTCTTGGCAGGTGACATACCACCTCACACAAAAGATTGATGAAGGCAGATTTTCAAATGAAAGAGCAGTGATATGGGGGGGGGGGGGGAAGAAAGGGAGAGAGAAAAAAAGAGGGCCCAGCAAGGACCAGAGGACTGCATCACTTATGGTGAGCTCAGTAATATTCTTCACGAGGAAAAGGATCAGAACCTTTGTGCAATTGGGGTGGGGGAAGAAACGACGATTCAACATCCCATCTGCAAAAGAAACCTCCCTCTAGCATTCAGGCTGAAGAAAGATAGTAAAGAACAAAAGTTTAAGCAATAGAGCAATATGTAACCTTTCCATTTTCTGGCTTATTCTTCCCCTAGGAAACAGATACAGCAAAGATAAATTTGATGATCAAAAAACCAGAGGGATTACATTCTTGTACAGTGCTGATCATTGGCAAATCCCCCTCTCTGCAGTTCAGAAGCACAGCTTAGCATAACAGACAAGATTTATCATTGCCTTGTCCTTCGCACCACTTACAAAGGAGATGTAAGTTGCTCCTATCTCAAGAGTCCTCATTCACATACACAGATGAAATAAATACCTGAACTATTTTCTTGTTACTTTACAAAGGTATGAGCCACCGTACCAAATGCAGAGTCAAAACCACCGGGTAACTGCCACACGTGTTCTCTGCCTTTATTTCTCTGCTTCTGCCAATGCACCACATCCTGGCAACAAAGAGCTTGTTTCAGCTCCAAAGTCTGTGTGGCATCACCCAAAAAAGCATCAGGTATATACAGCAGCTCCTAGGAGGAGAAACACAGTTCTGCCTTCCATCCGGTATTTAGAATGTGGAGTCTGCAGTTAAGCGGGCACAGAGATAACATGAATAAATAAAAAAGGAAAACCAGAGTGCTTTGTTCAGTTTTATTATAGGGCAAATCTACCTCATACACAGAAGAAAATTTCCTTTACAGTTGGGCAGGGGCTGAAAATGCGTTGTCTTCTGCAAATACTCCCATTTTTTAAGCGACTTTGTGGATCGATCCTTTAAAACTGAAGTGCCATCTAATTCAGGGCTATTCAGTGGCTGGAAAAACAATTTCAGTAATTTTTCTTGTTCATAACCACCTAGAAGCTACAAATATAACTTGGTAGGAATGCACAATCAGGGGATCCAGTTCCAAAACAGAACTTCTTAAGTCAAGAGCTTTGCTAATGCCTCCAGCAAACTTCTGAGGAGTTACAAAAACTGTGAATCATACCTCTTGAGCAATACTTATATTCAAACCACGCTTTATCATATACCCGGCTGTCTCGACTGAACTTGTAACCATTTTCTTCTGTAGAAAGCATCCAAACTGCTGTCTCTCTCTAAAAACTTGCCTCAAGCAGAAAGCAGATAAAGCTCTGCAATGCATCTCTCGAGAGCTGCGGAATATGTGGAAGAGAATTAGAACCGTAAGCAGGAATCGGTCTGCACTTGGAAGGAAACCTTTCCTATTAAAGATTTGTTTTCTAAGCTGCTTGTTGGTGCCAGTATCCAAATCTCTCCTGTCTGATCTTATCACAACTTGTACCCTGGCAGGCACAGGATTAGAGCTGGCTGGACTGAGATGGTAAGTTATTAACGTGGGTAGTTGGAGACATTTGTTGAAATTCCTGATCACTTCTGTGACCTGCAGCAGTACGCTGAGTCCCAGTCCACAAAGTGGGCATTCAGGGACCTAAAACTATTTAATTCCCATTGACTGGTTTTCCAAAGGAAATAAATGGCTCTGTGAATTTGGGCCTTTAGCCCTTCCATGCAGCAGTGCTCATCTGTAAAATGGATGTAGAACTACATCCTACTTCATCTGTGCCTCCGAATGCTAAAAACCTAAAGAGGCAAGGGGATCAGGCAAGCACAGGAACAAAGGGAGCTGCACATGTGCTTAGAAAAAGCAAACAAGACACTGCAAAGGTGATGCGGGTTCATGGAGTGGCTGGCTCACATTCCTCCGGTCAGACCTAGACCAATGCAGCCATCTTCTGGATAAGAAATAGAATAGTGTCCAACTGCTATTCTCATTCCCCTTCCTAACACAGAGGAGTCAAAGCATTTCCTATTCCCTGTTCTTCATCCTAATTCCAGACAACTCTCCATCTCTGTCCCCCTCAACAAGGACCAGTCCCCTCCCATCTCCCTCAACACCAGCTCCTCACATCCTCATCCTCCTCCATCCTGAGTCAGCACTCTCCTGCCGTCCTTCCCCTCACCAGCAACTCTCTCCACACAAGCTGCAGCCTTTGAAATCAATAAAAGACTCTTTGTTCGCCTGCGGGCCAAGAACTTCTGAGGCCTGCATGGGAATGAAGAGTGGGAGGAAAGGGAAGAAGAAACTTTAGACAGTTTCCTTTCTAAGCTCCCCACGGTCCTTGAATATCCCCTCTCAGCTGTTCTGGAAAACTGACGCTGCTTTGACAGAACACCAAACAGCAAAAACTGCACAAGAGATGGTATCTTGTCAGGCTGGTGCCAGTCCCCTCTTCCCCCGTGTTTCCAGAGAGTCAGAGCCACTTTGTTTGGAGGGATCATTCGCCTGCCCAACGCGCATCACGAAGATGCACGGATGCTCCCAAGGCCACCAAGACACATTCAGGCACAAGGAATTCGGGTGCTTTGTTTCAATGCAATTCAACTGGTAGTAAGTCCCTATGTAAGGAATGGTCCTACACACACCCTTACAGGTCCGGGCCAAACTGCCAAATACACTTTGGCATTTGGAGTACGTGAGACAGCCTGTGAGGAGCGGTGGGAACAGGCCTTAGAAGAAACAATTTGAGAAGGTCATCCTTTTTTTCTTTCTTTTTTTTTTTTTATCTAATTCTATAACCTGCCCCCTATTCCCTGGCCTATTTTATATCTCATGTAACTAGGACACTCCTTATAAAAGAGGTTCAGGACAGAAAATCCAAACCAACACTTCGAAAAGACACACAAACTCTGTAGTTTTATTATGAGGCAAAAATGACCTCAAAAACCTGGACTAAACAAATGCCTGGAGTGAAAAAGATGGAATAAATTAAAGGATATAATTACGGCTGGGAAAAGAGGGAAGGAGGTCGCTCAATAGGATGAAAGACGGATTTGAGAAATAAGAAATGAAAGGAGGTGTCAGCTTGAATCAGCCAGGCTCAAAACTGCTGCTGATTTTGAGTGACATACTGAGACTTTCCGATTGCAAACTCTTTCTCTAATAAGCTGCAAATTCACCTCTACACTTTTCTTTTGATCTTAATGCAAATGTTTTATAATGGACAGATTTAATGATGTTCAGGTGCTTATTGGTTCTATCAGACTTGATACTGGAATCAATCTCCCCCTTTAGAAAGCTCGGGTTAATGGCAAAGTTTATTAAACTGCATGCAGTCATTCAGAAAAGATCAATAGAGACATGATTACAGAGCAACCAGAGGATTAAACATGAGATTTATCACAAAATTAAACTGAATTAAATGTTCTCTGATAGCACTTGAAATACTGTCGATACTCTTAACTGATAATCTATGCTTTCTGTGTTTACTTAACAGGCAGCAGGGATGTCTGACTCGAGAAAATGACTATAATGTAAAAACATAAGCTGCAAAGATTTGCTGAGAGCATTAAACCTCACCTAGGAAACCATTATTTCTTCCTGTTAGGAGAGCAAAAGCATTTTGCTGCTTTGCCCATTTCCTGTTGAAGGAATGGTTACAGTCCTCTTACACACCACACTTCTGCAACCTCCTTCTCAGAACTATCATAGGACTCTAAAAGATACTATACTGGGTTTCAACAAAGTATTTTATGTTTTCCTCTCATGACAGCCTTTACCTCATTCAGAATTCTTTTTTTCCTCCTTTCTTGCATTTTTGATGACCTTACGAAAACTTATTCCACACCGTGAGAATTCTGCCAACCTTCCTGCTTCTCCTTTCCTTCCAGCTTTGCCTAGCTACTTCCCCAGGTTCAGACACTTAGACCTCTCTTTGTCTGATGTTCTCTTCTAAAGAGAAAAAAAAAAAAAAAAAAAATATATATATATATATATCAGTCCCAAGCATAAAAATAAACAGGAGCACGAGCAAAACAGTACCACTGGCCTAAGAAACAGAAAAAGTCATCCATGGAGAAGGGGAAAAAAAAAAAAAACCAGGACAATTTTACAGAGAGAAACAGAGTCTAAATTCAGATACTGTTCTTCTGGGACAAGATCCACCCCTGCAACAGAGCTGGAATTTCCCAAGCCCTGCTGCGTCCTGAGATCTGTTATCAGAATCACACAGAGATTATTGCCATCTGCACTATAATAATGTGGTTGGCCTGGTTTTGAGGACCAAAACCTCAACTCACAGCAGGAGAGAAGGGGGAGGGAGGGGAGGAGCAGTAGCTCCTGAGTACACAAAAGACCAGATGCAAAGTAATAACCAATCACGACCTCAGCTTTGATAAATTTTGAACATCTTTGTGTTTCTGCAGCTTTGCAAAATGGTCACGACATATAAACTCGTCTGAAGAGCTCCTTTAAGAGTGAGTGTTTGTGTTCAACAAGCAAAAAAGGCTGAGGGACATCAGTTTCCAGGGTGCTTTTTTCCATACTATTTGTCAGAGAAAGGCTGCATCCCCAGCACCCCCACCACCAAAAACTTAATGAACCCTGATAAAACACCTCAAAGGAAATGTGACAATGGCAAATCACCCAAAACAAAAACAACAACAACAAAAATGGCAAAAAACCCTCATCAACTACCACGAATTGAATTTTTACTGACTTATGGGCTTAGCTGCTTTCTAAACAGGCTCAGCTATCCCTAGTGTACTTTGCAAAATTCAATCCAGTAATCCAATCCCAGATGCATTACGTGAAATCTTATTTCTCCAAGCTCCAGAAAAGAACAAGCAAAAGGAAGTCTTTAGGAACACTAATTTGCCAATAAATACTGACTGAGCCAATGTTGCTTTTGCTGATTTTTTTGGGGGAAGTAAAAAGTGAAGGAGAAGGGAAGGGGGAAAAACAAACAAAAAAAAAAAAGCTGCTCAGCACTAGATCCCCTCATTAAAACTTCACTTGCAGATGGAAAAGATACTGTGGAACATATACCCTGAAATTAGCCCAGCATGTGCTGCCCCAATAAACAAATCCTCAGAAACTAGATTAGAGTCTTTCCCAATAGATTTCCACTGCAGAAATCACTACCAGTTCTGTCCAGAAAAGGAAAATCTCTGTAATATCTAATAAATGGACCAAAACAGCTAAATGAATAGCAGGGCAATAGCACAGCATGTTCTCACGGCGACCAATGAAGCTATAGTCAATACACACAGTAGCTGTTAAATTTTACATCAATACCATCACACAATTAAGTCACTGAACGCCTGAGCAGAGTAGTAAAGCACCCGACGTTATGCGAGCTCCGAGACCGCGCGCGAGCAAGAGAAACAAAGATTTGCCGCGGCACGGCGGCACCAGGAGACGGCCCCCGTCTATCGCTTTCTCGATATGCTTTATGGGATGCTCCACAGATGGCATCAGGAAAACACGAGCGCTGACACTCGCCCAGCTCCACGCCTCTGACGCTAACCCAAAACGGCAGCTGGTTTGTCAGGAGGACGAGGACCAGGTTTGCAGCTGCATGCGACATTGAACATCCAGCTCTGATCGCATCCTTCTGTCTTGATGCTCTCCAGCAGGACCCCAGTTTATCTCCATTTGAGCGGGCTGCTGGCCTGGCTTACTGGCTCTCCCTGCTGCTGCCTGGCTACGGACCCACAGGCCAGACTGTCGGGCAGCGGGGAGACACTGCCCTTTAAAATAAGGATTTCTGACTCGTCGTGCAGAAAAAAGGAAGCAAAGCCCAATGAATGCAGTTGCAGATCTCAATGTGCTATGTAAAAGGAAGGCTGAAGCCCAACAGGGAACAGGAGAATGCAGGGTCAAAAATGTGATTTACCAGGCAGACGCTTCCCTGAAAGTGCTGTTCTCTCAGAAACAAAAGGCCATTCCTACAGTTCTTGCTTATGTGCCCAAGCAGCACATTGGTGCTGATACCAAGGTGTATCAGCAGCTCAGGGCTGCCTGATGGGTTCACTTTTCTGCCCCAGGCAGAAGCAGCCCCGACAGACACTGAACTACAGCTGGGCAAGGTGCACGAAAGCCAGTTTCTTCCAGGGGGAGGCTCATCCCTGCCAAATGTCCTCCTCCTGTCTTGTCACAGAGATGCTAGACTTGGTTTTTTTCCCACCTCTTCTGGTCATTAGGCACAGAGATCCAGGGCAACAGGCAGACAACAGCTTGGGATGTGGAGCTGGAGGGGTTTGTGGCACCAAAAAAAAAAAATCACTTCCCTCAAAGAGCTGTTGCTGTGCTCTCCGTTTTATTAATTTAATGGTCAGGATAATAAATCTGTCAGTAATGACAAAGAAATTCCCTAGAAACTGGAGCGCTCAAGTGTCATTGAAACTACATCTATTTAGCAAATAGATGAATGCCTTTCACTGAAGACTGTCGAGTGATTAAGCATCTGTCACTGCCTCATGTAAGGGCTGCTCCTACTTCGGTAGCACAGGTAGCTGCCCTAGCTCTTTTTTAAACTATGTAAAGATGATCTTGAGGTGAAAGGAGATCAGCAACTGAAAACCCAATTAAGGAACTGACATATAAGTAGTGGGTCTTTCCTACAAGTCATTTTCTGCTATTGACTTGCCCAAGCTTAAGTTTTTGTTATCAGATTCGCTTACATTTTACAAACAAAAGAGAATAGATTTTGCTTTCTGACTTCCTGAAATTAAGTTTGACCCATGCCTTCATCACAGGGCGTGAGCTTTTCTCATATGGACTTCTCTTTCATTTTGGGGGTATGTTTTATTTTGTAAAAAGACTGAGATGCTGAATCTATGTTAGTAGCTTGATTGCTTAAACATTCAGGGTGATAAGCCAGTCGACTGTTCTAACTGAGCAGTACCTTCCACACGTGCCCTCTGCTCAGCAGTCACTGAAATGGGAGGCAGTTTTCCAGGGAATTTCTGTGGGCTGTTTCCTGAACGCACACTCCAAGGAGGTTAAGAACAGAGAATACATTGGTTACTGCACAACTCTCTGCTCTATTTTCATTTCTAAAAATACATGGGAAGTTGCAGTGAAAATATGGCTGAATGGCAGAGATTAGAGAGCTGGTTGCTCTAGGGTACATGTCAAAGATAAAACCTGCTCCACTGGAGAGGAAAAAAAAAAAATGGCCATGAAGGCTCTTTCAAATCAAGAAACTGAAACAAGAGGGAATCCCTAGAAAACTCTGCTTGCACAGAATATGGCTGCACCTCAAACAAACAGTTTGAAAGCCTTTCCCAAAATGCAAGATAAAGAAAGGAAGGAAATGGTCAGTGAGACGGACGTTCAACCTGGAGACACAGAAATGTCGTTGCTCTAATTTACACTAGTTGAGAATCTGCTCTAATTAAAGGAAATAGTTCTGCACAGAAGAAAATGAAGCATGAGATGCTCAACCTAAGGCCAAGCAAGTGTTGACAGAATACCAGCTGCTGAAGCTACCAGTCACAGGGGCTACTAAATACTGGGTGACAGGGCACACATGGATCATTTAGGGGACAACAAGCAATAACTTCTTCCTAACCAAATGAGCACAAGAAGTCCATACACTGCGGACACTTTATTAGAAAAAGCTGAGCTGTACGAGACAAGATTAACAGAAATTCTTCCACTGTGGCCCCCAAATGTTCAGAGATCCATATGTTTGAATGCCTGGTCAGCTGAGAACCATCATAAAATCAGAAAGTTTCCTAGTAACACAGAATAGCAGTGAAGGAAGACATGGGGGCAGGGAAGCCCTTCTCAGCATATCCCCAGCTGAGCACAAACACAATATCATTTGGGAGGCAACTTTATGTGCTCTTAGTAGTAGATTAATGAACGTAATTACCTAACATGGTGGCTGCGAATGCTACAAAACTGTAATTTATAGCATGCTGTAAAGTTCTAATGTGTTTTTATGTCCATAAACTGCTTAACCATAATCTAATGCATTTGTACACGAACACCCTCCTAAGTGGTTTCTCCGCTAAGCAGTGAGCACAAGTGCCCCTTGCCTGTGCACTTCTGCTTTATGTCTTGATAAACCCACCTTTCATGTTGGGCATCTGAGGAGCAGCAGCTGCTAATAATATGAATAATTTTAAATCCAGTGGCAAGAACTCCTCTCCCTACCTGATGAAATAAGTTCCTGACTGACCAAAGCTGCAGTACTGATTAAAAAAGTACCAGTCTCTTACAGGGGAAACAGAGCAGTGGAGATGTTCCTGGTGAATGAAGGGATGAAACACAGACCCTTGGCCAGGTAGAGAGTTGGGACTCACCCCCCACTTCTTGCTCCCACCTCTTGGGCATTCAGGCCTCTTCTGCCCCTTGGCTAAGGTATGTGCTGTAGTTCTCCTCTACTGCCAGGCCACCCAGCGATAAGATAATCTGTCTAGAGCATCATGCCATTTCCAGAGAGGATCCACAGTGAACTACCTCAAACAAAACCCTTCATCTTTCTTCAGTTTGCAGCTGTTATGCTCTTCTGCTTGCTGCTGGCAAGACACTATGGTCACTTGATATCTTCTCTGTTAGAGAGGAGAGCTGTGGTTGGGACTCCTGAAGTACATGCTTATTGTTGCCACTAACTCATTTAGGCAAATCATTTAACTTCTTTATGCCCCTGCTTAACCATCTGTAAAATGGGACTAATGATAAACCTCAGAGGGATTTAGTAAGGCTTAATTAAATGGTTTGTAAAGTGCTTTGAGATCCTCAGGAGAAATGTGCTGTGCAAGTGCAAATTATTATTATTGTTACAATGCTTTCTACTTCCAACACAGTTAAATATTAATGATCCAGTCCTCCTAATGCCCAGTGATAGAACTTTTCTGAAGAGTAATTTTCTCAGCTAAAAAAAAGATACAGGAACTAGTAGCAGGACATCAAAAATTTCTCTTTCTTGCTCATTCATGAGTAGTCTGAAACAGCAGATAAATATTTTTGTACGTATTAAAATGAGGATGTGGATCCCAAATGCACGTGTCCTACACGCAGTCAGTTCAGAGCCAAAACATAATGCCAATTACAGTCACCAAGTCACACAGCATTCATACGACACAGTACCAGAAACCCATTCAGGAAACATCAAGATCATAGCTTATATATAATAAATGCTTTTCATAGTTAAAAATGTACCACTTTGCAGAGATCATGGTATGAGTGACATGATTAACATTCAAGTAAAAGCTTCATCTCATCAGAAGGAATGTCAATGTCATGGTACTGAGACTGCTGTGTCTTGGGGATGCCAGGGGAAAGTACATTTTGGATATTAAATAATATATGTCTATTATGATCCAGCAAAGATGATCTGTAAATTTCCTGCAGACAAAAAAAAAAAAAAAAAAAAAGCCCCACCCAAGCAGCCACAATTCCTCCTCTTTTGACAGCCTCTTCCAGGCCAATCTAAAAAGAAGAAAAATGAAAAAAAAAAATGGACTTATGACTTCGGGTCACAGGAGTTGAGTGAACATGACCTTGTCTGCAATGGATTGCTGCTTGCTTACCCTTTCACCCCCTTCAGTTGCATGTCATAAACCACAGCCCCAGTACACCAAGTTCCTTCCCAAACAATGAACTCTTACCTCTCTTGAATGCATTAAAATCTGTTAAAACCCCAAATCCCCACTGACAAGCATTTTCTTAGCAATTCTCAGTATATAATAAAAGCCAAAACAAATGGGGGGGAAGCAATGCCAGGCTTGAAGGTATAAAGTTTACACACACAACCTTAGCTGGTCTCTGCTTCAGAACTGTAGTATGGTGCAATTTTTAATGATCTGGTGAACTATGATTTTTCTAGTTGATCTTCAGTAACAATGCCAAGTATATAAGATAGGCAAGCTATTGATAATGACCTGCAAACTTGTTTTTCCCCATCTGTATGCACTACAAAGTCAGCCTATCTAAAGAACAAACTGATTAAAAGCACTTCTGATTTACTTACTAAGGGAGCCAACCATAATAAAAGCAACAAAGAAAAAATACTTATAAATAAATAAATAAACCCCCACACAAATAAACTGAAAACACCATCATTATGATCTCCAAATGAAAAATCCCCTTGGCACTGAAGCACAAGCTATCAGAGCAGTAAGAATACATGAGGTAGAAATGTAGCAAATAGCAATGTCTAAAGTCTGAATGCTCAGAATTATGGAGTCTTTATCTCATCTAACACAGGTTCATCTCCCTACACGTGGTAGAAGATGAACCAGAAAGCTTTAGTAACAATGATGCTTTTTTTTTCCATTTTATAGACCTTGACTCACCTCACTGAGATGGATGCTCATGTTCTGCTCCTTCTGCAGTCAATGGACAGAGAGGGCCAATTCCAGAGGGACATTTCTAGGTGAGGGAGCTGAGTGAGGCTGTGGGGTGGGCACCTCCTCTCTAGCAGTCGTACAGGGAACCCACATTAATCAGGTTCCCAAAACTCCGGCACCTTGTCTGGTGGGATATGAATCATAACACCCTTTTAGTTAACGGTCTCAAGTTGTTTTCCAATGAGTAAATTCTCACATGGGCTGTGGATTTGTCAACAACTGTTCAACGCAGAGCTAAAGGGATAAAGTACAGGGATAAAGTAACTTTCCTGAATACAGCTAGGGAGAGCACCAGGACTGAGACTCTGTGAGCTGTTCTCCTTCTTCCTCCTCCATCAGTACACCCGGAATTTCAGACTTCAGCTATACAAAAATCCATTGTTCAGAACCTAAATAGCCTTCAAGGTAGGATCAGTTAACTGTCAGTACTTCCACGATGCTACACTTCCAGAAAACCATCCCCGAGGAACTGTTTTTCCAGCTTCATGCAAACAATCTCAAGGTGACCTCAGCAAATCTTTGATGCTTTCAAAGCGAGCCAGCAGAGCTGTTACCACAGAGCGAGATCCATTAGAAGATGTCCACTGGCTCTAAAACAAATTGGCTGAGCCAGTATTGAACAAGAACCTGCCTTTAGGGAGAGCCCTTTAAAATAACAGCCTGAAAACATAAACCAGGCATCTCCACACCCTCTAATCACAAGAGTGTCACCCCTTTTGAGCAAATAAAATGAACTGGGTATTACTACGGGGCGACAGGAGTTGCTATCACAAAGGAAAGATGCTTGTCAAGACCTGAAGTCAGTAGAAAGTCCCCTGTTGTTTATCAACTTTCTCAGCTAGAGCATGTTTCACACAGGCAATCCTGCGTGCCACAGATTAGAAAAAGATTTGTGACACTTTTATGTTAGTAATAATTTTAAACCCATCAACTTCAACACAGGAATTTCTATGTATTTCAATATTTCATTTATTTAGCCTCCTAGTGTTCTTAAATTAGGGAGACATTTTATTGCTCTGGTTGACATTTTTTATGAGAACTGAAACTTGGCTTCATTTTTTAAGTGGAATTTATGCACCTGAAAAACTAATTAGTGCTTGTGCCCACACTAGGAATGCAGGTGCAAAAATACAGACAAGAGCTACACACACATGGATTGCCGAGGTGGAAAAATGAATATCCTTGTGAGAACTTGCACATGCTATATCCTTGTCGCTAAAAGAAATAGCTGAGACCCTAACATTTTCCAACTACTCCACTATTAAAAGCTGCATCTGCGACCGAACGTGACAATCACTGAATCTGTGGGTTTTTTTTTTTTCCCCCCTAAACGAGGATTAAGGAATCACTTTACTGCAGAGACTGGCTGCCAGTTATTGTATTAGTATACTCTATCTTTCCTCACTCTGGTTTTAAACGGTAAAGGAGAAAAAAGAGCTCTGGCAGCCTTGAGCTTCATCCCTTTTGCCTTCGGCAGCTGATTATTTTCAGAGCAGAAACGCCGGCCCCAGTCGGTACCTGCGAACAGCCTGACGGCACGTAATGATGATGTACCTGTGTGCCTCCACCAGGCCACCTGTTCACAGCCTCCCAGGAAGCTTTACAGATAGATAAAAAGCTTCCAATATTTTCTCCACAGAAACTGCAAGCCATCCATCACGTTGTTTACATCACACTGAGATATATGCACCTTTATCATTAGAAGAGCTGTCTACAGAAATGGGATGAACTCGCAGACATCATAAATCTATCCCTTTAAAAAGGCTTCCTAGGCTGCATTATTTTTGTTAACAGGAACCCCACCCACCAGCATCCCGAGAGCAGCCATTAAGGGACACAGCACAACAGGAGAAGTGCAAAAAAGAGTGAGGTTCTTAAAACAAAACACTCAGCAGAGGACCTGATAAGGTCTACAGCAGTGGTATTTTGCTTGGCTGAAAAGTTGTCATTCCACAAGTACTCTTGATGCCAGGGAGCTTCTGCCAAGATTTGGAGTTACCTACAAACCTCCCCTGGATTTTTTTTTTTTTTTTTTTTTTTGAGGAACACAGCCAGAGCATTACAACCTCGCAGCATTTAACATTCTTCTGTCTGAGTAAACACAGTATGTCACACAAGAAAATGTGCTTGGGTTCTGAAGGCAAGTATCATGCAGAATACCCAGGTAGCACTTGTCCTCACCCATCAGACTTCACACATCCAGTCAACTACAATCACCTGTCACCACTGCTGCTGCCACAGAGATACCCCCTTGCCCTGCCAGCACAGAACAGCACACACTACCGAGACCAAGTCCTGAGATCCATCTGCTGAGAGGGGAAAACATTAATCTCTAATAAGGAGGAAAGAATTGCCACATTTCCCACACCACAGTACCATAAAGCCATGGTTATAATTGGTTATCCTTCTGAGACTAATGGCTACATTGATTCGGCAGCTCTTCTTTTAAGCATCCTTGAAATAAATGAGGTAGGAAATGGCAGAGAGGAAGCTGGGAGAAAATAATCATCCGAGCCACAAAAAGCTGTCCAAAATGAAGCGGGCAGGTGTCAGGGGAGTAAAAGAAAGCTCACGTCTGCATCAAGCCTGAACTGATACCCCAAGCCTGAAAAGAAACTACAATGGGGGGGATGGGGGAGAGAACTCTCACGTCAACGAGTTGGGGGACTGACAGGTATCCAAAAACAAACCTACTTAGCATTTGCTTGGAAAACTGCTTTGCTGTTTATCTGATAAAATAAACAAGGAAAATGAGACTTTACTGTTGTAAACTTCTTTCCTCTTCTTGAGACAAATTCTCACAGACTAATAATTTCTTTTTAACCACAGTATTTAGACAAAATAAACCACTTGAGAATAACAGGACATGCAAAAATAACAACAGACTTTAAATAAAGTCTGGACCTTTAACAGGAACTACAGAGAGAATTAAACAAAAGCAGATTAGAATTGCTATGGGAAATGGTAAAATGCATTACTAGAGAGGCACGTGAAATTTCAAAGACCACCAGAACAATCTGCTGTCTCCCTGTGGTGTCCCTTTGCTGTGACCCATCCCAAGCTACGACCATGGGAGCTGGAATTAGTCTCATTTACACACCCAGGATTCTGTAACAAACAGCTGGAGATCCCAAACCGCAAGCTCCATCATAGCAGAACTTAGTTGGTTTTGCCACTAGATGGGAATAGGTGCAGATGCTGCTCTGAGAAGTCTGAAATACAATAAATGACTGTTCCACTCGGAAAAAAACAAGCACAAGATTATTTTTTTCCCTTTAACTGCAACTACACATAAAACTGGAGCACGCATTTGCTATTTCAGTAGGAATGCTTTTAGCCATGACAAGCTGAAGAGACAAGAAAGGAAGGATGTCAGGGAGAAGAAACAGCTTTTACAAGACCCATTGATACTAGACGCAGAGAAGGTTCCAGGCACACAGGCCCTCTGTGAGGCTTGGGTGGATGAAGGCCTGACGGGTTTTCCCAGATGCCATACAAAAAAGGGCTAAGGATTGGTAGAAAGTGATGGGAAGAGGCCCCTGAATCCTGGAAGAACAGAGAACGACATTCCCTCCACTTCCATTTTATATTCTTGTCAAAAGCAAGCTGTCTCCCGAGTAGCAGAAAGAATAAATCTCCCTAGTACATAACACTAACATTCAAAGCATCTTTGGTACCTCACCAAGTCTTTTACTGGAGCGTTGATAAGCAGAATGATAAAGCCCAAACAACACAAATGTCAACGAAAGGCAGCTCAATGAAGAGAATAAGGCTTTGTGTACCAAAGGCGTTCCCTTGTCTTCCCTTTATCAGGTGCTCTGTTCGGTGGCTGCAGTTTGCCTCGGTATGTGCACAGCACAGAACGTGGGATATGGAGCAAAAGGTACAATTTCTATCAGTGGCAAACTAAAAGATCACTGACTGCCACTCTCCACAGCCTGAATGGAAACCTGGTGGAAGAGCTACTGAAGGAATGGAGGTTCCTGCTTTGGGGAAACAATTTTTAACAGTCACCTCAATAACGGCGTTCGGGGAAATAAAAGCCCAAACTTAGTTTTGAATTTGCAGGAAAAGAGGAAAATATGAAAAATTCAGTTTCACTGTACACTGTTCAGGCCAGTTTATCAAACTCTGACAACAGCCATGCTTTTTATAAAGTCTCTATGCTTAAAAGCTCTGTGCTGTCATCTCAAGTTATAAATTGCCTCTCTTTCATCTACAGGGTTACGATATTTTTGTGGCATTGACATTTTCCTTTCAAGCCTATCAGTTCTCCCTTCGTTTCAGATGATAGTTTAGGTGCTCGTTTTATCTGGCCTTTAAGTGTTTAAAAGATTCAAACTGGATTTAAAAAAAAAAAAAAGGAAACAAACCCCACAGTCTTGTCTGGATTTATGTGGTTTTCTGATGTGTTTTCCATGCTGTAACCAATCAGATAAGCTCCTTGGTTCCCTCCAGTGAGGGATTATTGAGTTTTTATTTATGTTTCTCCTTGTTTAGCCTCCCAAGCACCAATACACTTGTACCAATGTCTTAGCTTCAACTCCCATTAAGGAAAGAAAAAGTCTGCAAATGTGATCAGCCTTGGAGATTTTCCAGGCTGCGAGTGCTTCTACGCCTTCTACTCTGCTCTAAAAACATTTGGTCTGACTTCACAGGCACAGTGCCCTCCTCCCAGCTCTGCTCCCTCTTATGGGTTCAATACAGTCTGAAGATCACTCACCACATTTCACACTCACTTGCTGACATCTGATAGATAGGAGGAAAATAAGGAAAAACAGCACCGAAGGTAAAAGACAGTTAAGACCAATAAAGACCTAACCTCCATCTTTCAAGACAGCTCCAAGTTCTGTACAAAGTCTCCCTCCTGATCTACACTTAACTAAGCTTTTCTTTTCACACACACACGCTTTGAGACTAACCACCAGCTTCCACTGAACACACTGTGGCTTCCTTTACACGGGAAGATTCCAAATCTTACAGTTAAAACTCAGTCTTAATATACTCGTCCAATTTAATTGGTGCAGAATTGTTCTCAAAAACTCTGCATCCCAACAAGCTCACCATGAGAAGTTTGAAGATATTAGCAGTGTTAACAGAACGATGATTTCCCTTCCAGGTAAGGCCAGTCCCCTTGCCTCAGAGTTAGATTTGCAGGACGGTGGCGTGTAAACGGCTGAAGCAGCTCCTGGCATCAAACACACCTTGCTTATAGCCACGAGCAGCCTCAATAGCCACCACCCAATCTGCACTGATCCCCAGCAAGAACATGCTGAGATTTTTCCCTACCTGAAGGTCACATTCCATCAATATAAACTCTGATTCATTCATTTGGGAACACTGCTTTATTATCCTGGGGGTTTATATCTGGTACGTGTTGGCTCATCTAGGGCTGAGTTGGGATTTCTCTCCAGGTTAGAAAAGGCAGAGCAATGAAAAGGGAGCAGAACTTTACATGAGCTGGAAACTGTTCACTTTCCCTGCACTGAAGAAACAGAAAACGCCTGTATTCTGTAACTTTCTCCAGTTAAAGGTCAGTACAAATCTCACTTAACTCTGTGGTGCCACAAAAATCTGTGCTGCTCTGAATCCTTTTTGTTGAGCCCAGATTATTAACAACAGTTTGCTTTCACCCTGGGCAAGCCTATTCCCTTCCTGCCCCCTCTGCTGTTTCATATTCTTTATCGAGCTGTATTCCACGTAAGGTAAGATTATGTCACATTCATCATCACAGTATCACTGAGGTCAGCTTGCCACTGACAGGCTCCCCAAAGAAACTAAAGAATTGTACCAGATTTTTGCCTGTCACCTGTGTAGTTCTATAAAGAATCAGATATCACTGCAGAGATTCATCCTTGGGATTCATCACTACAAGACAACAGAGACTCCTGACACGCAGCTGCTGTCTGTTATGACCTGGAGCCCACTATGACAAATACAACATTTTTCAGGAACTGAATACCTGCTGAATTCATTCCAGACACCTCGCAAGATACACAGAACACATTCCCCAATGCTAATGGTCGCTGCTATGACAAGCCACTTGATTTCTCTAAATTCAGTGTGCTTCTAAGTGGCTATTAACATCTGTGAATAACAATGACTAAGAAGATACTACACTGTCAGCAAAACATCCATCTCCTCTGCCATATACAGGATCGCACTATACATTTCAAAGAATCAGTTTACCATAAAATACAGCAGATCAGCTATAAACAAAGGTTGTTTATATAACCTGGGCTGGACTGAGAAGAGAGTTCCAAATCTTTCAATCATATTAAGATCAAAACAAGACTTTCTGTGGCCTAAAGGCAGGTAAAAACCTGCTGCTCTCTATCCTTTCTCTTACGCAAACTGCATGTTAATAGTAAAAAAAAAAAAAAAAAAAAAGGAAACAAAGATGCCCCTTGGATTTTTGCACACCTCCTGAATCCAGTCACCTTAGCTGATGCCCACGCCAGCTGTACAGTCGCGCCGGTTCTCTCCGCACACGGGGCGGTGTGGGAGAACTGGATGGCCCTTTGCCAAGAAAGCTGCACATCTACGGTGTGCAAAACAAGGGAACCATGACCATCCACAGCAATTTTACATTGCATCCGATTCTACTTCTGGCATTTGTTTTCATTCGACAGAGAAATTAAGGCAATCTCATTCCATAGCAGAACAATGTGTTTATGACCAGGGCCAAGATAAAATAAACCCTATTCCTCTTAACATGGAAGATCTCAGTACAAAGCAATAGCTAATGACTATGCCTGAATGTCTTCATGTTATACCCTAGCTCAGTCATCAACATATTGGGATAAATTAACTCTGCCTTGCAGAGTTAACCAAGCCTTGCAGTCTTGGATCATCCAGAAAAAGCAAAAAGGGAGGAAGGCAAGCAAATTATTATTACCAAAGCCATGCAAAAAATCATCAAGTTATATGAGAATGGCCTTTTCTTGAAAATCCATGACTACAAGTCCCAATTAATAA
This sequence comes from Megaceryle maxima, assembly GCA_024605025.1. NCBI lineage: Eukaryota > Metazoa > Chordata > Aves > Coraciiformes > Cerylidae > Megaceryle > Megaceryle maxima. The sequence goes on along the minus strand of JANHGN010000403.1, from coordinate 182,556 downwards.
ATCCCAATACCTTGGATGAGTGAAAATCATTAGATATTATGCAGGAAGAGCTGAGGCTTACTCATTTAGTGCTTACAACAGCCACCAAGTAGAGGAGAGACATAATAAAAAGGGGAGGATGGAATGACTGGATGTACATGCACGTGAGCTTAGTTTGTATTCAGCGAGATCAGCTCTCTGTGCACAACAGAGGGAAGTTCACTTTTAGGAACAATACGAACAATGAAAAGGTGTCGGGTTGGTCTCTGGTGGCCTCAAGTGCCCAGAAATTCACCGGTGTGAACATAACCTTGTCATCAACAGCTATTAAGCAGACAAATGCAGCTACAGGTTTACTGTAACAGACACTAAACTACACAGTCCCCTGGCAACAGCAGTTGAACTCTTTTTAAATAACCTTTTGTTAAAGATTTAGGAAAACCTGTCAGTACATTACATTCTGCAAAGCTTTACGTAAGGTTTTTGTTTCAAGTGACACTCCTCGCCTCTCCCTTTTGTTGTGAACAGGCCTTACACAGAAGCACAGCCACGTTCAAATGGGACTGGTGACAGACATTTTTTAGGGGACAGGGGACAAGTCAGATGAGACTGGCTGGAACTATTGCAGTTACACCACTTGCTGCAGTCTGAGCCTATGCTCTTAAAGACAAGACAAGATCAAAATATGATCTAAAGCTAAGAAAAGGAAGCAAAAGGTAGAACGTGTGGCTTCCCCCCATACACTACCACTGACTGACAACCACAGTGCTGCACAGCACATGCTTCAACCAGCCACACGCAGACCCTGGGGCAGGGGACATGCCGACCCGAGTCAGGTTGCTTAAAGCACTGATTTTTCACTGCTTCTCCAGTTACAGGATCACAGTGCCACTGCAAGAGCCGGAGGTAGGACTTTCATTGAACAGAATGCAAAAAGCAGCAGCAAAGTTCGGGAGAGAAATGTAAAGCAGCCCTGGAGATAGATGGTGAGCAGAGACTCAGACTCAGCCTCACCACGTGGCTGCTGCATTCATTTGGTTCCTCCTGTCACCCAACACGTTCAAGATATGCTTCAGGAGCAGGACAACACTGACAGGCTATTGCAGCTTCGAGGACACACCGAGAATGGCTGGTGTGCAGAAAACTTCTCCTTTACTCTCTCTCCAATTATTTTTTTGTCACCAGTCTTCAATGACCTCAAAATGGGATGACAGGCAAAACGATCCTATTCCTCCTGTGCATGAATTACACCACCCACGTTCCAACACACCACTACCTGCTTGTTCCTCTTCTAATCGCTCCCTTCATCGAGACAAAAGTGGTATCACAATTGATGAAGTATATCAGTAGATTTTAACATGAAATCAGGGCAGGTCCCCTTCTGTAAGCTCCCTGCAGCAGCTCAAACCAGACCGCTGGCAGCTGGGACAAGTCAGCACATACAGGCTTCCGTTGAAATGGTCAAAAGGGAATCTCACAGTAGTAACTGAAAGGATTTTCATGTCAGTTCAAAAGAAAGCTTAATCCTGGTATAGTTCCCTGCTTCCTTCATTCCTCAACACAACACAGTGATTTGGTAATGCACATGAATTCAGCGCCGATCTGTTATAAAGCAGATGAACTGCACGGTCCCTTCTCTTCCCTCTCCCTTCTGCTCCCATGCAGAAAATTAAAGAGCGAGGGTTTCACAGACTATACTGAAACCACTGGCTCAGATGATGAGTGAAACACTTCTTTTGGAGGATTAACACGGAATAAATGGCAAAGGAATGCAATTACATTTTGGTTTCGGTGACAATAAGCATGAAGAGTATCCTTAGTTTAGGGAACCTGGCAGTATCAAAACTCAGTTGATGACACAGGCGATTAAGGAAGAAAAACAAATGAACGTGAAATGACCTTTCACAGAAATATGCTGTTCTGCAAAGAAAGGACTAAAAGCTGTTGTGGTCACCTCAGGAGGCAGCAGTGAGGATGTCATCTCACCACAGAAGTGCTGGTACTGGCAGACAGAGCAAGATGGCAAGGGTGGTTTCCTTGAACTACAAAGCACACTGGGATATAAGGGGGGGTTCAATCATGAGCTCTGAGAAGAGCTGTGAAACTAAGAAAAAAGAGCATGTGCTGGGTATCAAGTTTGACCATTAAAACCCACTCTGAGAGAAGGGAGAAGTAAAAAAGCAGGGAGAGCTAACATTCATAGGGAGCGGAAGGAAATAAAATGACTGGAGAAACAAAAACTATGAACAAAAACAACTGTTGGACAGAGGGAAGTGTAAGTTACCTTAAGAGGCTGAAAATGGCCAGGAGAGATGAAATAAAGGGACTGCAAAGCTGTAGGAAGCCTTAAGTGTCAGGACTGGCACACAAGAGCTTCAGGAGAAGCCTTAAACACCCTGGAGCAAATAGCCAGATCAGCCTAGGGAAGCCCTGGGGCAGCAGAGGGTCTGGGGAGCCAGGGAGATATAGAAGAGCCTGTAGTAGAGAGCGGGGAGGAAGGGAACAGGAAACGGCACAAATCAGCACAGAGAGAGAATTGATTGACACATAAGAACTGAATGAGAAATGGTGGCACTCGGGAACAAAGTGCAATAGCCAAAGGGCACGTGAAAGGCTTGCTCAGCATAGAGAAGGACAAGGACAGAGGGATGCTCAGTGGTTTGCAAAAAGCACTGAGCAGAGGGACTGCTGTAGCAAAGCCGCCAAGAAGTCAATCTTCCCACCGTTCTCCCTCCAACAGCGATCACTGCCAACGGCTTTCCAAAGGAGGAATTAAAGTTACTTGGAGCAGTTTTGCGAGGTGATTCATAGCAGTTCATGAAAAGAGAAATGGCTTCTTGAGTCTCAGCTGCTGTTCACCTTCACTTACCCAGGAACACCGCAGCGAGGAGGCGTTTGCAAATTTTTAACGGTTAGAGTCAATATTCATGGAGGCAAACTGGAGCAAAGCGTCGCTCTGTCAGATCAGCAGGTACTGCATCTTTGTGTCTCTGAGCGTGGAGTGCAGCCCAGTCATCAGCCCTGGCTCATGCTTCATTTCTCCCCATCCGTTTTAAACAAGAAACAATAAAATTTTCTAAAAGAGGAAGCCTCATCTAAGCTAAGGAGTAGTCTTTGTAAAGGCACGGGATACTTTTTGCAAACACAAGGCTAAGACACATGACTAAGATTCAACCGTGGATTTCTTCCTGACTGAACTCCCCAGCAGAACATGTACAAGGTAATGAAGATACTGTAATGCAAAGTGCTCTGGGCTCCTAACTTGATAAAACTTTAGTGCACGGTTTCTCTCAATGCTTCATGAGTAACCTGGAAGAGAAAACCCACCCATTTCTAAATGCAAGGATTCTCCCTCTGTTTCATGCTTCTACTCCATCTGCCGCCATGGGGTCCTGATCCAGCACTGCTGCTCTTAGGCTATCCCCACCCTGCTAAATACTAGTAAAAAAAACCAGCATTTAAACTATACCTGCAAAAGCCAGCAGTCAGGCAAAGGCTACAGAACCCAGTAAAAGGTTAAAAAACCAGTCACATAACTAATTAATAAATCTCAGTCTCTCTCATTGAGTACAACCGTAGGCTTTAATAGACACTGACATACTGATACTCTAGCAGACATTAAATAAATAAATAAATAAATAAAAATCAAGCCTAAGGGGTTAGCCCATCAAATCAGAGGGGCTTCTGCTTCCTTTTACTCACGTATAAGGAGAGTCTCAGCAGGGGCAAAGCCAACTGGGTAAGTAAATCAGCCAAAAATCCAACATAAACAGCCAGCACACAGAAAAAGTTAAATCTCTTTTGTTAGCACCTTTCTAGAAGAAATATGAGCTGCTACTTTTTACTAGAGTAGCTTCACACATTTCAGGTGGAGGTGAGGTTCCAAGCTGCTTGCCCATCTGATGAGCAGGAAGGACAGACACCCTCCTGCACAAGCAGCAGCAGCTCAGCACGCTCACAGCCGGGCAGCGCTGTCGGGCGAGCCTCACAGCACCTAAGCCAAAGGAGCCAACACCCTGGAATGGTGTTAACATGGTTTTTTTTTCCTTCCTTTTCCCAGAAGTGGGTCATTAACTGCTTTCCTCCTTAGTGACACCCAACTGGAAGCACACAAACTTGCTCAGCAGAAGTCTCTGCTTTCAGATTTTGCCAGCCATGCAATTGCTGTGACTAACGTGCTCTCTCATTACAGGTTGATGTGTCAGCCCACTGGAAAAGGATTTGGTTTTTGTGGTGGTCCAAAAACTTCATCATCCTTTTTGCCACAAAGACTTAATAAAAGGGAAGTACCCAGTTAACCCGCTTCCTACAATGCTTTCAGCTCACTCTAAAGGGAAAAAAAAATGGCATTTTTAAGCTCTACCACCTGCTAGCTCTTCCTTGACAAACTATTTGTGGGTATGGCAGAATTTATCACTGCCTCGCTGTCCCATCGTGGCTGTTCTTAAAGACTCGCCTTCTAACCCAATAAATCAGAAGGTGCCCAGCTTCCCAATTCAGTTTGCTGTTCCTCCCTGACAGACTTACTAGATTTTCTTTCTTCCCTGAATTTAACTCCATGAAATGTGCAGTAGTTTAAAACACCATCACTATTATTAAATTTTAAGTATATGGTAACTAGAGAGGTATTAAATTTTAAGTATATGGTAACTAGAGATGTATAAAAGACAGCTTTAAAGAATCCCTCCAAGACAAAGCAGTACATTTTGGTATGCCACCTGATAAGTATCTCCACAGTCAAGCATTTAAACCTTGGCTGTAATTTCAGAAGAGCTACATATAAAACCTTATTTACAGCTCTGTCTCTCCCCTCTTTCTCTTCCCCCAATGGGTCACCCTGGTCTATTTAGTCCTGTCCCTGTTTGAGTGAGAACAGACCTAACTCTGTTCAGTGATTTTACTTTTCAGCTCGGTTCTTCTAATTAATTGCACTTTCTGAAATTAGCAGCCTGTTTTTGCAGTGTCTGCTTCTGGAAGGGATAACACCCCATGTTTAGAGTTAGTACCAAGGGTTGGGGTGCAGACCAAGGCCACTGCTGGGTCCTGTGAACCACACTGGGGCATGCAGAACATAAAAGGCGGCACCTGCAGGGAGAAGCGGCCAGGACAGGTGACCCCAAACTGACCAGTGAGGGATCCCAGCCCATAGACATCATATTTACTATAAAGCTGAGGGATCAGGAGGGTCTTGGCTCGCTCTCTTTGCCCTGTTGGCCCACTTTGCCAGCTTTTGGGTCCTCTTCCAGTTTCTTCTTCAGAGCACCCAAGGAGAACTCTGTCCATTCTGCCTTTGATCCCGAGCTGTGTGTTCCTGAACCCAGTAGCAGAATCCAGCTCTCGTCTGCTGTTGGGTCCGGTCTGGGACTCTCCCAGTGCCTACCCACAACATCAATGGTGACAGTGATGTAATTGCCATCAGAGGGGTCGGGTTCGATACTGGGTTTGTATATATTTGCATATATTCCATTTTTTTTATTATTATTTTCATTCAAGCTGTTCTAGTTTCCTTCTCTAACGGCTGAGTCTCTCTCCCTTACTCCCTTTCTGTTCCCCTTTGGGGAGGGACAGAAGTTGAGATTGGCTGTTGTAGGTCTAAGGAGCTGCCCTGACCCTAAACCCTGACAAGTCCTTAAGAGGAGCTGTACAGGAAAGAAAACACTGACAATGTGCTATTTAAAGAAAACTACATCTATATGTCATATTTAACAGATAAGCCACAAACCCATCACGCATTCGTACCATGATGCCTACCCACGAAAAATAAAAAAGCATTGGGATGAACTTTTCATACCAATCTCCGGATAAAATACCAGCAAGTCACATCACTACCTACTGCACGTTCAGAAAGGCAAAGGGGCCTCATCAGGAGTGATTACTTTGCAATATGGAACCGTGTGTAAACTCCTAACCACCTTTTTCTTTTTTAACACTTTTTAATTTACTATGCGTTACAGAAACTGGGTTCAACTTGCTGCATCTGGTACATCCAGCTTCATACAACTTGTCCTATTTCAGAGTTCAGACTACTTCAACTGATTTGAGACAATAGTGCCTTGCATCTGAGGTTTAGATAAGCCCCATTTTGACCATCAACAGATAACCTCAGCATCAGAAGCACAAACTTCTATCTTAAAAGACAACTTTTCAGGCAAGGAATCACTACAGACCACCTTTCCAGCTGGCCAAAACAAGCAGAGAACTCCAGAGATCCACCCGTACGGTGCCAACACACCAGACTGGTCGGGCAGTCTGGGTATCAAGTGCCAAGAACACGATCTGCGTTTAGATCTTTCTGCTATGAAATGGTTCACAGAACAAGGACAGCGGGGGACTCTGGCCCTGCGAGGCTTTGTTAATGCTGTGCTGCTCGCGCTGGGAGACGCTCTGCTCATCATGCACAGGAGCGCGCTGGAAACGTGGTCTGTTGGTTTGAAAGAGGCACCTCCTGTAAATGTCAGTGGTTTTTTAAAGGTTAAGTAAGCATCTTGAGAAAGGCCTCCGTGCTTGCATGCTTCACCTTAGTGAAAGCTGATAAAGGATTATTGGGGGGGGGGGGGGGGGGAAGAAAAAAGCCGGAAAAAAAAAAAAAACCTCACAGGTTGAGGCAAAACAATTGCAATTTTTTGTCCCCCCCCCACGGTGGTAGATTACAAAGGGAAGATTT